>JANHGN010020995.1:0-12034 GCA_024605025.1 Megaceryle maxima
AAAAAAAAAAAAAAAAAAAAAAAAAAAAAAAAAAAAAAAAAAAAAAAAAAAAAAAAAAAAAAAAAAAAAAAGAAAATGCTTCCTCATTTTTTTCCATATTCCACATTAAACCAGAGCATGATGAAAAGTAAAAAGTAAAAAGTGCAGGAAAAACAAAAGTGCAGATTACAAATAGCTGGGTGGTAAAATCACTGCTCGTTCTCTTTACATTTTCTTCCTGCAACAATTCCAAGCAGCAGATATTTATATATTAATTAACTAATCTCAAAACCATAGCCAAAAACTTTGCAATTCCCACATCAAGTTATGATTTACACACAACTTTGCTCCTGGAAAGTTGCTTTTGCTGACAGAATTTTTCACTCTCATTTTGATGTAATGCACACGCAAAAAATTGCATCACTCACAAACTTAGCTAACAGTGCAAGGGTCATACTTTATGTCCCAGTGTTGGACATAACTTTCACAGGCATGCACAGGGCCATGCAGGTGACATTGCCTTATGTAGCTTCAGAGTCACATCAACGTGGATTTACTTTATTTTTGAATTAAGAATATGTATAAATAAAATGAACCTACCCTTTAATTCCCACTTTGGCTGCAAAGTTTTCCATAGATGCAGTGGAATTAGTCAATTTAATTAGCCATAGAAACTGCAGGGCAGAGGCTCGGGGGACTGAGTAATACTTGGAGATAGAGGGCAATCTAGTGCTGCACGGGTATGTTCCCTTTATCCCTAGCAATGAATTATGAGTAACACCTTGCAGTGCAAACCACACTAAATATTTGTGCTTGGTTTATTCATACCAAGTTGATATAATAACTTGACAATTTTGCATGAAGTAAAAAAATATTCATTAGAAAGATTATGCCACTAGGATATCCTTAAGAAGTATACACAATTTCTCATTAAAAAAAAGTCAGATCAGGTCTTTCTTTACAAAAATAGGATTTTCCTCTACAAACCTTATACAATATGCCATCTTGATTAGTTTTTGAAATAAATAGTTCATCAAAGTTAAATTAACTAGTATTATATATATTATATTTGCTTTATAATATAATGTCATAATACAGTCCTAGGTGTTGGTGCAACTTAACAGTGAGCCACTACAGTGTCAAAAATTATATATAATTTAATTCGAAATTTAGTCAAGTTCTTGTACTTCAAAAAAATAACATGATTTTGTCACAAGTCTATGTACACACCTTTGTATATGCATTTTTATTGTCTTAAGAATGCAGCAATAAGAAGATAAACTCAACAGTCCATTTGCTTTTCTTTTGGTCTGAGTGAAGTATGAAGAGTGCATTTAGGCCTCTTCTGAAGCTGGTACTATTCTTGAATCAGAATCTTCTTGTTCAGAGTCCTGAAGATGCTCTGTTATCTTGCTGGTCTCATCCGAAGTCTCGTCGCTCTGATTTTTGGATTCTGAAATGACAGTTAGCTTGTCATAAAAAAGGTGCTCTTCTTGTGGGAGTGCAGAAAAAAACTGTGGACCACTGGGAGGCTTGCTCAAAAACTGTGAAGGAAAAGAGTAAATAAGAATTAGGCTGCACCAGCCATGCAATCCTGTTTGCTCAGAAACATGTTTTAGATTGTTTTCCACACATTAATTGGCTTTCTCAATCCTTAGAAATCCCATAATGGCAACAATTTAATAATGTCTCTGCTCACTTCGGCATCCTGTGCAAGGCTTAGAAGCAAATCGGAAGTGCCTTTATGTGCAAGAAGACACCCCAGGGGTTAGTAACTTATTTGGAACATAAACTTTCTTAATAAAAAACAACAAACCAACCAAAACCCCTAGGTTTTGTTTCCAAACAAAAACCAGTGACTTGACTATAGGTGAAAGTCACAGAGAGATTTGTCAAAAAGCTCCAAGAGATGTGAATTGTTCCTGCCATCTTAGAGAGCTGTCTGCTCAGACATCAAGTAGTGATGTTTTAAATGTCAACGTAAACCATAACCATTTAGTCAAGTAAAGGAGAGGGAGGGAGATTCGCAGTGCCATGCAGTTCAGTGAGAAAGATAACTTAATTTTAGTACTGAAATATCAGAACTTACTCCCACTCTCTGTTCTATTGGCAAGATGGAGCCAGCCTCAAGAAGCATCATGGACTTTGCAGGATGTCATGACTGTATTTTGAATGTCAACAAAAGAGCAGCACACCTACTCAACACAATAATATATCAACCACTCATTTTGGCAGCTGAAGTGGCAGTTGATTGTATTGGTAATGGCCAGAGGAGTACAACTGCCTTTTGCTCTTGTGACTTGAGCCCTATTATTTCAGTGCATCTTACATAAGAAACAAGCTGCCCTATCAGGAGTCCTGCTCACTGTAATTGCAAAAATAAACACTGATGTTATTACTATTAGATGATTTTTCTATCAAACTGTGATTCTAGATGTTGTGTCAGTAACTTGCAATCTCAAATACTCATGCAGTGAAACCACAGCCTTTCCTAAGTGTCATTTTTGGTAAGCACAACTGACCTTTGATTATTGTGATTAATCACTATAACCCACTAGCACATAATTAAAATTCTCCCTTTCTTGTGAGAAACCTGTGAGCAGAATGAAATTGGATCACATCCTGTACTGATGAGAGCAATACCACCTTCCCAAGAGCTGAGCTCCAAGTTCAGCAAACTACTGTGTGCTGAGCATGTGCTCAACTTAAAGCACAAGACGACTGGCAAGTCAGCTGCAAAGCCTTAGACTGCTGAACTATAAATGATACAAAATGAAAGACCCAGAGAAACTGCAGAAAACTCAGAACAGTGTAAGATGCTAACTTTAGCATATGTAACACTCTGGATAGTCTTGGTTCTTGGAGAAGAGTATGGTACAGCCTTTTTATGTTGCTATATGGGTGCAGTAGGGTCAGTGGTAATACCCAGCAGTAATGGCTAACATTCATTTGCTCTCATTTTTTAATTTTCAAACTTCAGAGCATTCTTTACTTAAGTTAAAAGCCTGTCCTGGTTTTGGCTCATTATTCTATTTGTGAAAGAACTTTGTTTCAGGAGAACAAATGTGCAGTTTTAAGTCTAAAATGAGATAGGGGAGATATCTCTGTTGTTTGATATCTAGAAAGAGGAACTGAAGGTGAACACCTGTTATTCTTTCGTTAAAATTAACAAAAACATCCTCTTTCTAAGCCATATAAAGCTTCACAGTACAAATTACGCAGTTGCTTTAGGAATAAAAGTCTATGCCAAGTTTTTTAATTGTTCATCTTTTAAATATTTGGGACCATTCTGTGCAGAACAGAAAAATGACAGTATTTTAGAGTTTATTATATACCAGTGTACTTCAAAAGGAAGTCTAATTTCACTGCTTCTTATGTCTATGTCACTTATGTTTATACAGCACCACAGAACTTGATGAAAAAATGATGTAACATTCATGCAAAAATTATGACCTTATAATGCCAGCAATTAAATATTAAATGAACTAACTTCTACTACCTTTGTCATGCTGGAAAGTACCTTCCTTTGTCCACTTTTTTCAAAGTTCACAATTTCATCATTTACACTTACTAGAATGACTTTTCATGTTTGTCAGGAAAGTGAGTTCTACCACACATAACATTCTAACAACAGAAAATCAGCACTGCTCCTTAACTTATCCTTTAGTCTAAACCCCCCTGCACTTTACAGATGGCTAACAATCGGGTCCAAGTGAAATAAGGCAAAATAAGAGAAGCTATAATGTTTTTGGCAGGAAAAGCCCTGGAAAAGCAGGCAGTTCTGCTGAAAAAGTTAATTTAATTGTGTTGTGTAGAAAACAAACCTCTTTCAGGTGTTGTGGGAAAATGTATGAAGGGCAGAAAACATGTTTGGTGAGTCGATATAGATACAATAAGGAAAAGAAACACACAGGAACAGATATTACAACAGCCAACATTGATCCTAGAAAAGTGGTCACAATTATCCACACAGGAGTTACACCTGCAAAAGACAAGATAAAAAAACAAAACAAACTTGTGATTGTTAATTTCTGAATATATTCTTTTCATATTACCACTTTCTCTATGGAATTTTTAAAAACCCAAAACTATTACAAAATTGTAACTGCAAACATAAGTTTTTGTTTTCAGATACAAAATACCTCTTAGCTCTTAAATTTTTATTCTGAATAGCCTGAGGAAGTTCTCAATAAGATAAGCTTACAAGCTTATTTAGACCTCTACAGTTACCCATACTGGTTATTCTACACGCCAGACTAGGCAGATGATTAAAGAAAAAAAGACCAACAAAACCGTCCATAAGGTGGTATCATGTAAAAAGCTATTCTACAGTCTTTGGTGTTTCATGAGTGTAGGAGTTGACACAAAACACTAAAAGAGTAAAGGCTTCCCCTTTTCTTTTAAAAAAAAAAAAAAAAAAAAAAAGCAAACCAAAAAAACCCTGTAAAAATGGCAGCAAATCCAGCAGGACAAAAATAATCTGTAAAACTCTAAACTATTGAGCCTTTACAAAAAAATTATGTCATGCCTGTGGATTTCACAACAGGCAATGGGAATGAAGATGTATCCATACCTCACTGTGTGAACATTTTAAACCAGCCTATGCTTGCTGAGCACTCTTCTAGTCACAAACTAACAAGAAATGCCACCACCAAAACCTACCTGCAATTCAACTGCAATGCAAGCAGATAATACATATGTAGGAAAAAAATATATGAGGGAAAAAAAAATGAGAAACAGGTTAGCCCAACAGCTTCCCCTGGTTTCCCACAGATTCCTTCCTCATTACCTTGTGTATCTGCCTCTGATTTTACACACATTATCTGAGGGTGTAAGTTAGCTGAAATACACATTATGCATGAGAAAAATACAGTATCTAGGACCACAACCTTTCTTTTAACTAGGGACATGAAGCCCACTGTTAAAACAACAGCATCAGACCACATGGTGGTTAATGCTAGACTCCACAGATGGCAGCTAAGGTGTCATGTCTGGAAAGCAAAGCACTTTTGGTACCTAACTGACTTCAAAATGAGAAGGGAAGTATCTAAACAAAATATTTGTTTATATTATTGATTAATAACTAACTGTGTTTCACAGAGAAAGAGCATGATAGCCTAGCCTCATGACAGTCACTGGCAGTGATGAAGCAGACCACAACGCAGAATCCAATTCCTTTCTCAGTTTGAAATATATGGAAGAAAAAAAAAACCCAAACCAACCAAAAAAAACCAGACACACAGTGTGATAAGTGAAGAGCCTATGGCCCATTTAACTCTGATTTTCAGAGTATGAGGAATGCAGAGGCCTCTATAGCGTGTAGTTTTCACTTTGCTTCCAACTCCTCCATGCCAAAGGTACAACGTCTTAACCACCAAACAATACTACAAGTAAGACACACATCAGTTTTTGGAAGGTTCACACATTACACCTATTTTCATTTTGAATGGCTTTGCACATTTCCCAGTTCCTTATGGTGCGTGTCCCATTGTGATGCACCAGGTATTACCGTTGTGGGTCGTCTGCTCACAAAGCTCTTCGCTCAGTTTCCCTGTTTTGTTCCACTCGGGGATAATTGCTTGCACTTGAATACAATATATTGTCCATGGCTCCAACTGAGATAATATTTCAGTGTTATGTTTAGTATCTATCTGAGTTACCTAATAACAGAGAAGAATACAAAAAGTTTGAAAAGCACAAGTGCAGTGAATGAACAAGCTAAGTCATTAAAATTACAATTCGTAGGACAAATCTTACCAGTTATAGCCATAGTGTGAATAAGGCTTTCAAAGGCAGAATGAAGTGCCATGCCTCTGTCATGTATCTGATAACTCTACATTGATTTCACCTATGATAGGTTACAGTGCAAGACTTTCTGGCTGCTTCTAGCAGCTTTAATGAAGTTCTAGGCTGAAGAGGCCTATAGAGATGTGATCAACAAGATCTGCTTGCAGAGAAGTAATTGCCTAACCAAATGAGATCAACTAAGAGTACTGTCACAGTCAAATGTAATTTAATTTGAGACAGAGAAAGTAGGATGGATGATCTTAAAAAACAAACCACAAAAAAAACACCCAAACAAAACAAACAAACAAACAAACACAAACCAAACAAAAAAAAAAAAAAAAAAAAAAAAAAGAAAAGAAAAAAAAGAAAAAGTCTTGTGGAAGCTACTAGGTCACTGACAGCAGATGCAACTTGCTGTTTGGAGGCATGACTGGTTAGGTCCCTGTAACTCTACATTCCCTGCAGAGTATAGGAATCCCTACAACATTCTCTGTTACGTAGAAACAGAATCATTCTCAGGGGTGAGAAGACTCTATAGCTAGGTTTCAACATTTTGAGCAAGCATCCACTTCAAAAACCAGTTTATGAGGTGACATACTCTATGCCTTTTGCTTCTTTGATCCCTGTGAAATTTTGCAGGCTTCTGCTCTAAAGTGTTACAAACAGATTCTATCTGAGGTTCCTGCTTTCTCTGGTGATCTGCCTAAGTTCACATCCTATATGCAGAAATACCTTATTTTCTTGTCGTTTGGGAATTTGAAAACCAGTCTGGTTTGGGGGAAGTGATGATCCCTCATTTTCTGGAATTGAATGCCAAAGAATTTTGCAGGGTAACAAATACAAATCAGAACTCTTTGTAGTGGAGTCCCATTATATGAAAATTGTCCTGATGTACAAAACACTAATTATACTGTGACTGGTATCTTCCAGTAAAGGGCTTTCCTCTTTCCTGTGATAGAAGTCATGACCCTATAATTAATACATTATTCATGATCTTTCTCCATGCTTTTTGTAGGGGAATGTCTTCTGAGATGAGTAACACATGGGTCTGTGGAAGAGGCTGCGAGAGGAAGAAAGCAAATTACAGCTGATAGAAATCGAAGAGGAAAAGGTGACCACAGTTAACATGGGGCCTTATCCATGGAGGGATTCAAAGCACAATGTCCCACGGGGAGCACAAATACTTTAATGATGTGAGATCTGAACCTCAGTCAGCTTATTGCCATGATCACAGATACTGCTGATGTTACAGTTTCTAAGTTGACCCTTTCTTGTATGTGTGAAACACAGAGATTTGATGGGCAAGACTGCATCACAAACAAATGCATCACTAAATTGAGGGAATAAACTCCTAGAATTTAGTAGTTATTTCTAATTATGGAAAGAGCAAATTATATCCATGCTACTGTTTAACTACACAGCTATCTGCCATTTGCTCTGAATAGCAGCCATAGTGACCAGACTTTATTACACTATAATTAGTAGAGACACATTTTAATCTCAGTACCATTGCCTTTCAGAACTTCATCAGTATGGTATTTTACCATCAAAGGCATATATCTAAGTCATGGATTCACAACACTCAGGAAGCAGAAGTTACCTCTGTATTACTGCCTTTCTTCCAGTACAGTACTCTGTAATTCCAAGAGCCATAATACTGCTTTAGAGACCAGTTGTCATGTTCAGCAAAAGGACCTGTGAAATCCATATGCAGGGACCCAGACTCTGACTTCACCTTTACATCAGGTGGCCCAATGATGGCTACATGTTTAGAATGGTGGAAGAGAAGAAAGAATGGAATTCAGTTTCACATTGTTTTCAATTTGACATTTTTATACAACCCATGACAATTAATGTTTCAAATAATTTTATCTATTAGAAGAAAGGAACTTTATTTCACAGAAAGGCATAAATAAATCATTTCCTTATAGAACTGGTCTTGAAAGGGATTTATTTTTGCAGTTAAATAAGAAATACTATTGCAAGCTACATTTCCCATACATTAAATTCACTCAGATCTCTTTTGCCAGCTGTGGTGACTCCTGGGAGAGGAAGGACTGTTTCTATACGTGAATACTCACTTCTCCTTCTGGGCCAAACTGTTGTAACATCTGCCTTTTCTGAGCAAACCCTCTAGTGAAGTGTTTAATGTTTCTTTCATTGTGATCATTTTAAAAAACATAAACATTTGCGTTATTTCTGCATGTCTTTACCAATGGTGCTCCTTAGACTGAATATTATATTCTCATATTTTGTAAATTGCTTGTCCTCATGCCACTAACTACATTATTTCATCAGTATCTTAGTAAGCAACTACATTATGTGGGCTAAGAACTCTCCATCAAAATATCCTATAATTCCAGCAAACAACTCTGCCTTGGTTGCCTCTACTGAAGTTCTGCCTGGCTACAGTCAAGCTATGAAATGTGAAAGAAAGGAAGACATCAGTAAAACCCCTGCTCGTTGGACCATACATTCATGTAATAGTCATGAATATATTGTGGAACTTACAAAAAATAATGTGAGAAGGGTCTTGGTTACTCTGGTTTTCTTAGGCTATTCCTACAATACAGTGTTAAATTTATTACAAAAGCACTAGCAGAAATAATAACACAGAAAAGAATATCAGATAGTTTTATTAGAATGCCCTGCTTGGATCAGCTGTGACAACAATAAAAATACTCATGTCCTCCTCAGAGATTTGGCCAGCTGGCCAGTACTCCCAGGTTTTTCTTTCCAGATAGTTTTATACCCAGATTTTCCCATTAAGGAACAAGTTGCCTTTCCAAAGCCAAGCCTGCTCCGGAAGCCGCATGCACATTCAAATATATGCCAACTACAACTCTGTTTACAAGTTTGTTCTCTACTCTGAAAATCAATCCATACTTTTTGTATTACATTTTCTTTTGGCTGTAATTTATACTGGCAACATTGTGGGGTTTTTTTGGTTTTTTTTTTTTTTTTTCTAGGCTCTGTTTCAGTGCTTCTGTTCAAGGCAGATTAAATTATATCAACATTATGCTTTTGGACTGGTAGCCAATAAAAGCATTTTGAAAACCAAGGCTGTAAACTGTAAAATTACACTCTGAAATCCAAGGAACAGAATGACAAAATTCAAGCAAATGGAGGCAGAACAAGAAAAATAAAAGCATTTAAAAAAATTTTCCTCAAAGATGACATGTAACAGAAGCTTCCTCCATTTTTTGTATTAACAGCTGTGAGGAGAAAAAAAGCCTTGTGTAACATTAACGACATAATCTAAAACAATCTGATATTTGCTTACGAATGGAGTAAGAATGTACAAAACAAAGGGCATTCACTGGTAAAAAACACTCTCTCATTCCCAAGCTCAGGAGACAGCAACATGATTTACATCACTGTCATGCATTCTAACGCAAGGCAATGTCTAAATCATTTCTCACAAAAGACTGTAAAGCTTCACTAGGAGAACGGCAATATTGTGCAATGAAGATTTCTTAGCTAAAAATAAATCTTTCTCTGTGACTTTTTTTTTTTTAAATTAAAAAAGAAATAAAACTTTTTGTCTGACATAGCAATGAAGAAGAAAGAAATTGAACTTATTTGGATATAGAGCAAGCCCAAATCCTTGGAAAAAAGCTCTCCCTGGTTGAAAAATAGAAATGATCCTTATTTGAAGGGACAAATAAACATTGTTTTTAAAAACCTCCTCAAAAGTAGTACCAATACTAACATCTGCCTATACTGGTGAACCTACTATATTTTCTGACAGCAACTTCTTCCTTCAAAAAATGAAAGTGTTACAGCTAATATTTTATAGTTCAATGTAATTACATTTAAAAAAAAAATTTGCATGCTACAGCTTTTCTTGTGGAGCCAAATTGTAAAGGTGCATTAATAGCAGACAATACTTTTAATGGAAGATTAGAAAAAGGCTTACTATCATCCATTGGCTTAAATCTGATGGTCACCCAGTCTGAATGGCTATTTTCCATCTCTGCTCTGACCCGTAAAATGTAGTCTCCATATGCAGACAGAGAAGAGACATTGCACTCTGTGAGTCTCAAGTTTGTGCTCACATCTTCATATGTGTTTCCAGGGAAATTGATGCTGTATGGAAGAGAAATGAAATGTGTATGATTGTATGATTACAACCAACTAAATGTCTTTTGATTAACTGGAAAAAGTGGCATATCTGTTTGTTAATACAACCAGTTATGACTCATGACCAAGAAAAATTAGATCCAGTGTATAAGAAAGATCATTACTAGTGTATACAGATACGTTAAGCATTTCATATGCATCTATAAGTATGTGATAAAGATTAAAATTATATTTCGGTAAATAGGAAACCTTGATTCAACAGACAGTAGTTATCAGACAAGTCTGCAAATATTCAGACAATATTGCTACACACAGCTTTGCTGTCTAACTCGGACTTTGCTCAGCACTCTCTTTAAGATAGGCATATAAGGAAAAGCCAGAGAAAACAGAGCCCAAGAATTGACTGGGAACCATTTAATGTATGATAACCTTTCTGTTTTGCATTAAAAGGCCACCTAGGAAAGTAGTGATCAAGATGTAATTGCTACCAGAACCTAGAAAAATCTTATTTCCATTAAGAAAGAAGACTCAGATAGTAAGTGAGCCCACCAGGGTAGGTGCCTTGCTGGACTTGTTTACAGAGAGGTTCTGCTGGATGATGTGGCTGCTGGAGGCTGTCTTGGGCTTAGCGACCATGAAATTACAGAGTTCTCAATTCTTGTCCAAGTAAGGAGGGGGGGGCAGCAAAACTGTTACCATGGACTTCCTAAGGGCAGACTTCAGCCTGTTTAGAACACTGGTTGAGAAAGTCCCTTTGGGTACAGTCCTAAAGCGCAAGGGGGTCCAGAAACGCTGGACTTCTTTCAAGAAGGAGCTCTTGAAGGCACAGGATCAGGCTGTCCTCCTGTGTTGTAAGACAAACTGGCGGAGAAAACAACCAGCCTGGATGAACAGGGAGCTTTTGCTGGGACTTAGGAGAAAGAGGTGAGTCTACCACCTTTGGAAGAAGGGGCAGGAAGAGTACAGGGATTTAGTTAGGTTGTGTAGAAAGAACATTAGAGGGGCAAAAGCTCAGCTAGAACTCAGCTTGGCCACCACTGCAAGAGATAATAAAAAGTGTTTTTACAAATATATAAACAACAAAAAAAGAACCAGGGAGAATCCTCACCCTTTATTGGATGCGAGGGGGAACATTGTTACCAAGGATGAGGAAAAGGCTGAGGTACTTAATGCCTTCTTTGCCTCAGTCTTTAATAGTCAGACCAGTTATCCTCATGGTTTTCAGTCCCCTGAGCTGGAAGTTAGGGATGGAGATCAGAATAATCCCCTCACAATCCAGGAAACAGTAGTGAAAGACCTGCTAAGACAACTGGACACCCATAAGTCTATGGGGCCAGATGGGATCCACCTGAGGGTGCTGAGGGAGCTGGTGGAGGAACTTGTGATGTGCCTCTCTCCATTATTTATCAGCAATCCGGGTCAACAGGGGAAGTCCCAGATGACTGGAGACTTGCCAATGTCAAACCCATCTACAAGAAGGATAAGAAGGAGGATCTGGGCAACTATAGGCCTGTCAGCCTGACCTCGGTTCCAGGGAAGATTATGGAACAGTTCATCTTGGGGGTGATCATGTGGCAAGTGCAGGACACCAGGGGGATCAGGCCCAGCCAACATGGGTTCATGAAGAGTAAGTCCTGTTTAACCAACCTGATCTCCTTCCACAATTGGGTGACCCACCTAGTGGATGAGGGAAGAGTGGTGGATGTTGTCTACCTGGGCTTCAGTAAGGCCTTTGACACTGCTTCCCACAGCATCCTGCTGGAGAAGCTGGTGGCTCACAGCTTGGACACACAGACTCTTTGCTGGGTTAGAAACTGGCTGGATGGCCAGGCCCAGATTGGTGGTAAATGGAGTTAAGTCCAGTTGGTGAGTGGTCACAAGCGGTGTCCCTCAGGGCTCAGTTTTGGGACCAGTCTTGTTTAATATCTTTATCAATGACCTGGATGAAGGGGTTCGAATGTGTCCTCAGTAAATTTGCAGATGACACAAAATTAAGTGGGAGTGTCAATCTGCTTGAGGGCAGGAAGGCTCTGCAGAGGGATTTGGACAGGCTGGAGCAATGGGCTGAGGTCAATGGGATGAGGTTTAACAAGGCCAATGCTGGGTCATGCACTTCAGTCACAACAACCCCAGGCAATGCTACAGGCTTGGGGAGGAGTGGCTGGAAAGCTGCCTGGCGGAAAGG
>JANHGN010020996.1:0-57770 GCA_024605025.1 Megaceryle maxima
TTATTTATATAAAGAATACATTACTAGAAGTGAAGGGGAACTTAAAAAACAGTTCCAGGAGCAGGGGAGTGGGGGAGGAGGCTTGAGCTGTTTTGTTAAAGAATAGGATCATAAGTAATCATTAATGTTTAAAAATAACCCAGCTAAATAGTTTCCTAAAGAGAAATTTAGAGGCAGGAAGTGTCTTTGAAGATCCTTTATCATTAAAACTGCTACAGAAATGTAAAATAGGCAAGGAAAAAAAATTATATTCCTGAATTCCCCTTTGTATGCTTCATTTTGTGAAAAGTTATTTTCAGATCTTCCATCCAAGAATAGGAATTCCAGCTTCTGCTGTACATGTAAGATTGCTGCAAGCCTAAAGTGCTTGAATCTCCTGATTTTTTGTTTGGAATGCTTTTTATCAGTTGCTGAGGTGCAGCATACACTAGTGTACGCTATTACAAGTTTAAGGGTATAATAAAAGCTTCAGTACAAGCTGATGAGGTGACAGTGATTCAGCCTCAAAAGCAGTCTTCGAATTTCAGCTTGCTGTGCCTTTTCACATGGTCTGAATCCCCTGATCTACTCTTACCTGGGATGCTAGAGAAGCACAACTGTGTACTTGCTAGGAGTGCTGAGGACAGTGCATCTGAGGCATCTGCAGCCTTCACTAGGCCAAAGACTTAAGAAAGAAAACTCGGTGTTCCTTATAGTAGGCTGGACCAGGAACAATAGGGACAGCAATACATAAAAGGAACTTTTGTAACACTGATGATATACACAGTAAAAGCATTCAAAGGCTTGATGCATGTTGAAAGAAATTATTGTAAGTAGGAAGCTGGAGCAAAGAAACAAACCTATCAGGCCTAAACAATGACTCCTGACAACTTTTTTCTTCTGTTCATATATTCACTTCTATTAAGGTTTCTTCACTGTGCCTTTTACTGATGGTTGAGTGCTTGGAATAAGCCCTGCCAGCAAATTCAGATCTGTGAGGGCACAACACTGAGCCTCTCTGTCAGAAATTCTGCTTCTTCAAAGCCCTAGCCAGCTCATGAGTGAGTCAGATACCTTGCCCAAGCAGCACGGGCACAGATTAATGATTACCTTGTCCGGTTTCTGGCGATTCTAACAGCCTTGGGCAGCTGCTGGATGCCATCCAATCAACAGTTTGGGAGCCTGTGGGTAGCTGCAAAGATGCACAAAGTACAGCTATGTGTCCCCTGCCCTGTGCAATAACAGGCCAGGGTCAAAAAACAGTTAAAAGAAACCCAGGGAAACCTAGCATTGCCAACAGTGTTATTTACCCTGGTGTCTGACATCTCTGCTGTTTGTAAGGGCACTTGGCTAAACTTGCTGTACTTTTTGGGGATCATAGCACAGTATTTTATTCATATAAATGAGCCAAGATTATGTTGTGTGGAGATCTACTGTACCAAAAAAATTAAAACTGGTGTCTGTTAATTAATATTATTCCAGATACTAATTTAGTGGCTGTTTATTTGAAATAAGCTGCCCAAATTCTTAACTGGTGATGCATAACAGATCCAACCCATTTATTATGACTGATGACATCAGGGTCTTCTCAGTATTGACAAAAATCAGCTATTACATTTGAACTCCTTTCCTTCTACTTGTGTTTTGTGGGAGGTTCTTTAAAATCAAGGCTTTAGTGGGGAAAGAAACCCCCTCCCAAAGTAATATGAAGATGGATGCAACCTGTACAGTTCTGTATACTCCTTTCTTTTAATCTTCTTTATCACTGTTCTGTCAGAATATATTTAATATCATGTAAATTTTGATCTAAGAGAATTAGATTAGTTCCATATCCAGCAAATGACTTCATTGTTCTGGAATAGTGAAGTCTTTATCTTGTAGAATTAAGTTGCTGTCCCAGCATACCATTATCTTCAGATTATTAATGTATATTTAAGTACATAAGCACAGTATTCAATATAATGTGGCCTATCCTTCAAAATTCCTGGGACCTTCATGAGGAAAGAGGCTGGTAGTCACTGGTAATGCTCCTACACAGCAAATAAGTGTGTTACTTATTGATTGCTGTATTGGGCAAAGCTGGTTTTAGAAGGAAGCAAGGTGGAGGGTCAGCTGTCCCAACAATTCCTGGCATACATCAGAATGGTAAGCAAATGGTTTTGTTTACACAAGGTAATGGGCATGCATGTATGGTTTCCTATGCCCTCACACAGGGAGGGGAGAGTCCATAGGTAGAAGAATTTTCTTGGGAAGAGGCTTAAGCATCTCTATCCATTTCTTTTTGATGCTCCTGTTAAGGAACATTCACAGTCCCACTTCAATGCTGTGGCTCATCTAAAGAACTGGGAAGAGGGCAGTGTTGCACAGAGTAACATTAACACCATGACAAGGCAGCAGGAGGTGGGAATTAAAGGAAGATGGGTGGTTTAAGATTTACAGTCTTCTGTATAAGTCTTTACCTTAATCCTTACAATTTTCTTGGCCACTTAATAGACTGCCTTTGGGTGTGGGGAAGAAATCTTCAGAAGAAACTGTAGCTTTGACCTGTGCCAAATACAGCATTATGGCATACCTTTGGCATAGATGATGTCTAAATCTGAAGATAACTAGAGTGATAAAACAGCAAAATAAAAGTAGAAGTTTACAGCAGTTGTATATGAGATTCAAAGTGTATATTTGAAACATGCCAGTAAGGAATATGAAAATGTCAGTTGCACAAAACTGTTATCAGTTCAATGCAGTTCAAAACTGAGATTCAAACATGACACACGCATGGATGTACATTTTTTTGTGGCTGAAGGAAAAAATTTCTAGGACAGAGAGACAAAATATAAACTAGTCATATGATATACCAAGGATCTGTGCTCTCCATAAGTTTATTTTTCCTATATGCCTATTTATCTGAGGTGCTAGTTGAGCATAAATTCAGAGATTATTGTAGTTGGTCGGCTAGAATCAGAACAAGGTTTAGCAATTACAAATTCTAGAAATACAAGAGCTGAGATATTTATACACAGACATATTTTTTGGACGTTCAGGGCACATCTAATACCACATAAAATAAGCTCCAAGGTCATGCATCAATCTGAAGATTAATATGTTAGTGTTTTTTGTGAATACAAGGTCACGATATTTTGAGTAAATTGCCATCAAGCATAGTTTGACAGAACCCAATAATATGTAACCTACAACTCCACTGAATGCTTGTCCAATCTTGCTGACAATTAAGATTTACCCAATAATATTACTACTTCTAAAATGACCTACGCTAACAGAAGTGAAATATAAAGTAGTTAGCTTGCTCTAACTGCTGCAAGTAACACTGAACAGTTTAGCTTTGATCCATGCCTGTCTTGTAAGGAAAAAGTTATTTTTGTCACATATTCAGATTGGGGAATAGACTCATTTTATATGGACACTCGAGTTCCTATTGTTTTTTTTTTACCTCAATCTTATGTCCAGACATAGTTGTCTTCAATTGTACTGTGCTGTTGCTCTACGTGATAGTGTTTGAACAAAATTCTCTCAGGCAAAAATACAGAGCCAAAACCCCAGAGTTTCTAGAAACAGGCAGCAACAGCTTTACACTGACCACAGCACTGACAAGTTTGACCCTGAAGATCAATACCAAGAAAAAGAAATAAACAGAATATAGACATATTTCCATACATCATTAGAGATAATGAAAAGAAGGTCCACACAGCAAATCTCCAGCTAAAAAAAACATTTGGATCCTGCCTTGCTCCAGGAGGCAGGACACCCAGACAGCAGAACCTCTGAAGGAAGGAGCAGCCTGGAATCCTTTATTAACACTGGAGGCCTGTTGTGTCACTTCAAGCACCTGTCATTCTAAATGAAGTAAAAAATACCATGTATATTGAATTATCATCAGCTGAAAAGAAAAAAAAAAAATTACTCCTCTAAGACTCTATAGTAATACTGCAGCCATTTAAATATCAGCTGACTACCAGATGTGATACCTGGAGTATGCTCTGTTAGAGGAGATCTCATAAGCTTTGGGGTGACTTTGCATACTCTTTTCTCCTGCATGACACTGCAAGGCCCAGTAAAAGCAGAAAGTTTGATCAGAATGTGTGAGGAGTGTGGAAGGAGAGCAATTTTTGTACACAAAGATGCCTTGGACTTCAACGTCAGTCTTGGTGACACATTTTGGAGAACAGTCCTATAATTACAGTTTGACAGATCCAGAATGCACTCTCTGAAGGAGACATAAACTCTCTGCTAATCAGTTACTTGCAGGAGGATTTGGTAGCACATGGGAAAAGAGGAGATAAAAGATACTTGACTCCAACTGTAATTGTTGTTCTTGGAGATGTTATCACAGAATCACAGAACATCAGGGGTTGGAAGGGACCTCAAAAGATCATCTAGTCCAAACCCCCTGCCAGAGCAGGATCACCTAGATCAGATCACACAGGAATGTGTCCAGACTGGTTTTGAATGTCTTCAGACCAGGAGACTCCACAACCTCTCTGGGCAGCCTGTTCCAGTGCTATCACCCTCACCATGAAAAAGTTTTTCCTTATGTTTAGCCTAAACCTCCTGTGCTCCAGCTTCTACCCGTTACCTCTTTTCCTGTCACTGGATGTCACTGAGAAGAGCCTGGCTTCATCCTCTTAACACTCACCCTTTACATATTTATAGACATCCATGAGGTCACCCCTCAGTCTTTTTTTCTCCAGGCTAAAAAGAAGCTGCTCTCTCAGCCTCTCCTCATAAGGGAGATGCTCCACTCCCCTAATCATCTTAGTGGCTTTGCACTGGACCCTCCCCAATAGCTCCCTGTCTTTCTTGAACTGGGGTGCCCAGAACTGGATACAGTATTCCAGGTCGGGCCTCACCAGTGGAGAGTAGAGGGGGAGGAAAACCTCCCTTGACCTGTTGGCCACGCTCTTAATGCATCCCAGGATGCCATTGGCCTTCCTGGCTGCGAGGGTGCATTGTTGGCTCATGGTTATCCTCTTGTCCACCGTGACTCCTAGATCTTTTTCCCCAGAGCTGCTCTCCAGCGGATCCCCCCAACCAGTACTGATACCTGGGGCTGTTCTTCCCCAGATACAGTACTTTACACTTGTCCTTGCTGAACTTCATAAATTTCTCCCCACCCAGCTTTCCAGCTTGTACAGATCACACTGGATAGCAGCACAGTGGTATGGACACTTCTGGTATATCAGCCACTCCTCCCAGTTTTCTGTCATCAGCAAACTTGCTGAGGGTACACTCCATCCCTTCGTCCAGGTCATTTGCGAATATGGACCCAGTACTGACCCCTGGGGAACACCACTATCCACAGGCCTCCAACTAAACTCTGCTTGACTGACCACAGCTCTCTGGGCTCTGTCCTTCGGCCAGTTTCCAATCCATCTCACCACACAACCATCCAAGCTGCACTTCTTAAGCTTGGCTGCAAGGATATAATGGGAGACAGTATCGAAAGCTTTGCTGAAGTCGAGATATACCACATCCACTGCCCTCCCCTCATCCATCCATCTAGTTGGGCCATCATAAAAGTCTATCACATTACTCAAGCATGACTTCCCTTTGTTGAATCCATGTTGACTGCTCGTGATAAGCCTACTTTCTCCAACATGCTTTGAGATGGTGTCAGGAACAAGCTGTTCCATCACCTTTCTAGGAATAGAGGTGAGGCTGACTGGCCTAGAGTTACCCAGGTCCTCCCCTCCTTGCCCTTTTTGAAGACTGGTATGGCATTGGCCTTCCTTCAGTCCTCAGGGACCTCTCCTGTTCTCCAGGACTTCTCAAAGATTATGAAGAGTGGCCTAGCAATGACTATGTTTAGAATGGATTCCAGAACCTGCTCCCCAATTCATTAGGACATAGCTAGTAAGGGATACCCAGCAGGTTTTGGTTTTCCAGACTTTTATATCTTGACATGGAAGTAGAAACTGGCACAAGGTAGTTTTGTGTGCCTAAGTTGCTGTTCCAGGGTCTCCAAGCTTGCTGAGATGAGTGACAGATGCCCTATATGGTAGAAATCAGATTGGCAGCAAGATCTGCAACCACTGTAGCTTTTGTAATGTAAATGATGATAAAAAATGTGGAGCAGAGGCAACAGATTTTCAAGAGGGAAATGGGATACTAGAAATCATTTGCAATAGCTAAGGCAAACACATCATCTATTCATTTGCCATGAGGAAAAGGTAGTGATGCACCTGCAACCTTCATTCTGTATTTGACTAGTTATTACTAGAAACCAAATATAGAGAAAAACTGTGAATGGGTTTCAGATTTTATTTGCTTTGCCAAAGACATCCTGACAACAAAAACCTGATGCTGCAAATATACTGTGAAGGGTAGTGAAAGGAGAGATTTAATGATGTTTGTGTGATAGCTTGATATTAAAATAGGGATAAAAATAGATAAAAATAATAACGAGACTTTGAAAAAAAAAAACCAACCCTCTTTTAATATGCCAGCTGTGTCTACACCCACATTGAGTGCTAAAACATTTGTTTTCTTAGAGATGTCTATGAATAATGAGGTACAACTTTCAGGAAAAGCAAAAAAAAAATAAAAATAAAAAGGAAAAGGAGGATGATGAACTCCCAGGGAAACATTTTAAGTGAACAGATAATATTTTTTAAGACAAATGTTGGGGGTTTTTTTTGTTTTATGACTAGTTTCTTTCTTGAAAAGTTTATACCAATTTCATACATGCAGAGGCTGCGAAGGGTAGTTTTACTTGGGAAACATTTATAGTTGGAACTTTTTTTAATAGGCAGCAAATTATTACAGTATGTTAAGCAAAGATTCTCATATTTAAATGAAGGTGCACAGACAGAACACAGGAGGACTTAAAAAAACAAAAGGTACTGTAACATGGTCTAATTTTTCTGGGAAGGCTGGATGTGTAAATGCTCTTATATTTAGGCTCAGAGTAATAGATTTATTGAGATTTGGTTCTAGATTCTCTGGCTTTCAAAGTTTTCTCTTTTTGCTCCTTTTGTCTTTTTGTCTTTGTGCTAGACATCTCAAAATATTAGCATCATCATCATAAAACAGATAAGTAAATGACATTTACAGAGAAAATGCAGAAATACTGGAGGGACATAATTAGGGACAGACTCTACTACTCCTCCATTTTTCCAGATATTACAGAAATGTGGGTTAGTGATGCTTCTAGACAATTTGTTACTATGCAAGACAGTAGAAATTACTGTAATTGTTGTGCCACTGTTTAAAGGTAGGGATTTTATTTTTTTTATGTATGGAAAGCAACAACTAGAGATAAAATTGGGGTTTTTTTTAACAGAATATTATGGCCAAAGGTGAGGGAACAACAAGTCTTAGCCCATGAAAACTAGTATTTTAGATTTGGAAGACGAATGGTAGGACACGGAATCCCAAGACTCTTCACACACAAAGAGAGAATATTGCCTACTCTCAAAACATTCTTACTCTGTGGATTTCACTGAAAACTCCTCTGAACTTATTATTAAAATGACCAGAATGCAATACTTCTAGGAAAATACTAAGAAGAATCTTAGACACGTTATCAAAATACTGAAAAAAGACAAAAATTACTTGCATGCACTGTCAAAATGAAATACAGTAATAATATGTATAGATGCATTATCTTGTAAACATTAACTGAAGAATTGTGCTCATATGCTGTCACACTGGAAAAAAACCCTCTATATTTCTATAGACTTCTAGTCAGGTTGTTAAGAAATAAATATTGAATGCTGCAGGATGATAATTTGAAAACCATATCATATCAAATTGTTTCAATAATGGAAATTGTATGTGAATCAAAACAAAAAGTACTGTCATTAAAGGTGCTTAAACATATTCTGAGCATTTCTGAGGATGAATACCTGTGCACATTGAACAAAGAATGTGGGAGATTCCTATGGAAGTGTTAGCATTAGGTTACTTTTATCCCCATTTATCTTGAGACTGAGGTTGGTAGCTAGAGGTGTGAAGCAGGGTCTGCCTCTTCCTGTTTATCTAACTATTGATTTTTTTTTTTTTTGTGAAATTTTACCTGACATTTCAATCTAAGCAAATCAGACCAAGAACAGAGGTGAGACTTTTGTCAAGTGCCTGTATCTTACATAAATTCTTCAGTGTTTTTAACTGACACTACATACTGTAATAGCTTTGTTGTTTTGTTTGTTTTTTTTTTCAAGTTGCTTTATTCCATTTCTGTTGCAAAGGGAAGTAATTCAAGTCTGTGTGGATAAACACAGGGCTGTCTCACATGATGTCATACATTCTTCTGGGCAGCTACAGCTGAGCACATTTCATAACCCAGTTTTAGGTTTGAGTATGAAGAATCATAAACATTCTCAAAGCTACAAAATTTGCTACTCCCCAGGTAACTGTATTCAGTAATTAAGATGTACATTTTTCTTCATTTTAAGCCTGTTCTTCTCGCTATCTTGACCTCTGGCCTGTTAGGATTCAACTCTAGCCTATCTTCCTTCCTCTCTCTGTATATTATTTAGATATTAAGTAAAATAAAAGAGAGCCTGCTGTCTGTGTCTAGCTGTCAGGTTTACATTTCCTTATGCAATTTAAACCATACTATTAATCAAAGTTACTAAGATTCTTTATATGGTCTTGACTTACATATGTAATTAGAAGACAATAATATAAAATGCAAATGAGGTAAATGCACAAATATTTCACAAGGTTAAAAATTTGCATTTTTCTGTTCCTGCTAATCAGATTAATATCCAGAAGTATTCCATAGGACCCCATTCTAAAATCCTTTCCCCAAGGTTAACACTGCACTACTATTCCTTAATATTCATTATTTCTCGTGGTCCTTTTACCCTTCTAGTTATCTGGTTATTATTCTTTTGTTCCAACTACCAATTGTTTTTTGGTTCTGAAAGACAGAATTAGTCAGGTGCTGCTGCTCCTAAATCCACCAGATTTAGTGTTATCTTTGTTCTTTCTCGAAAGGAAGTGCATAATAGACTGTGCAATCCTTAGACAAAGATCTTTGTTTTATGGATGATTTAATGTCAACATTCCAAGAAAGCTGAGAAAACATACTATCTTTGTTTGAAATGCATATAATATAACTACATAAGTGTTCCATAAACCAACAGATACAAATGATGCTTCATCTTTTGATGCTTCATCTTTCAATGCTTCAATTGCCAAGAATACATTTTAAACTGGCCAAGTTCAAGTGGGTTTCTTTTTATTTGTGAAAACACAGTGTTGGAAAAGTTGTGTACAGGCTTTTTGAAAGCATACAGCTGCAAATCATAAAATGTTTTATTTATGATTATTTGATTAAACTAATGCACCGTGTATTGTCATCAATTTCAAGCCCTGTGGAAAATCTGTGCTCTAGCAAGGCTTATTTATTGTTAAGAAGTAAATGTATAGATACAGTCACTGTATATTTGATTCACTTTAAAAACAGGCTATGTAATACAAAAGCAATGCACAGCATACTGCCCACAGCACTAGCAGGACATCTCAAGGGCTCCAGAAGCCAATTCGTTTCAACCTCCAGCAGCTCATTTCCCCTCCCACCGTTTCAAGAACTCAGAGCCAAATTCTTTCCCCCATATAGTCCCATATAGTCTGCTGAAACAATTTGTGTTACTGTAAGCTGAGATGTAGTTAGTATTATGTTTCTCCCCTTTTTGTTACATATTAAATCCTCTAGGACAGATTTGCTTTTATCTTATTCTGGTATTTCTCTGTTGACCTGAGCAAGGGATGCTGATTACATTTGCCTACATGAAAGAAGTTGGGATTTTTGCAGTATTGTGTTGGAAATTGTTTTTTGATAAATGTAATCCAAATAACTCTTTCATGCAAGTCAGTTGTTTCTTGACTCCATCCTGAGTTAGCATAGAGACACCTCAACTTGTGAGGAAACGTGCCCTGATCCTTTAGTTCAAACAGTCACCAGGGTTTTATTTCTCCCATTGGCTTCCAGGTTGACCAGGACTACTGCCTGACTGACATTGCAACTCCATGGCTGCTTTGATGCAACATACTTAGGAGCAGCTGCTGAAAAGGGCCCTTTTCTGCACCTGCTCCTCCCAGACTGGCACAGCACTGCAGCAAGTCTGACTGAGCCAACTGAAAACTACTTTTTTCTTTTTTTTCACTAGATTAGTTTTTAACCAGATTAGCCCGTGATCCAATTAATTGCTTGGCTGGGCAAATGCTAGCCTGCTGATGCAGGATTCACTGTGAGTAGAGGGAGCAATGGGAATCACACCTCCAGAGAGGGGCTACACTCAAATCAGATAAAGGTGACTGTACAGCTCCAGCTGAATTATAGCATATTGACTTGACAAAGAAAAGGAAGAAGGGAGAATGTCATGATCTGCTGTTAACTCAACATGAAGCTATTCCATATTTTCACCAAACACATAGGAAGTGCACAATTAATTCAGCTTCTTAATGGCCTAGGTAGAACTGTAACATGCTGTCTGTCTTGTTTCTGATGTGACAGCACCTGTCACAAATCAGTTTGTGTCATATGTTTTTCCTTTTGCCCAAATGTATGAATATTATTTAATTACTTCTGTTAAATAAAGGAGGTAGAACAATAATGGATCAGAGTAGCAGGATTACAAAGACAGAAATGTTCACATTCAGAAAGAGGCAGAAAGCAATTCTGAGAGAGATATAAAGATGTAGAAAATGGAAACAGCACAGCCTATCTATAAATAACTTCCAAATGAGTATGCAGTATGTGAATCAGATGAAAACATTTTTACTCATGCAGAGCTCCTAACCTATCCTCTAAGCAGAACAAGTATTCAGCTAACAGTTACTCAGTATTTCAGGTCAGGATTTCTAGTACACTGCAGGTCATAGAGTTTTTATAATCTGTCTATGAATTTTTTAAATGCACGAAAAAAAGCATCAAAAGGAATACAGAAATCAGAAGGGATGCTGGAAAAGAACAACAAACTGAGAGAAAAAAAAAACCCAACAATGCAATCATTCATGGCCAAAAGAGCATTAAAGTAATCACATGGGGAATAGTCCCAAAATTAATCCATAATATGTATCGTTGCAGGTTAATCTCTGTTGTAAATTACTAGTGTAAGTTACAGAGAATAATGCCTCTACTAAAAGCACAGAGTACATTAAAAATACTACTGTGGCAGCCATTGATCTAAAGATATTAACAACATTTGTCAATTTTTTTTTTAACTAATGACTTACTACTTTCTGCAGGCATCTGTTTTAAATCTACTAGGTAATTGTTTTATCTGTTTCTGTTATCTAGTAACTATTTCATAAGGCCTTACAGATATTCAGAGTATTTTAAAAATGCTAGAATAAATGATATTTTTAAAGTAAAAAAATACATAAATATGAGTATTTTGTTAAATTGGTGTTTAAATGTAATTATAATAAATTGATTTTATATGTACAGCATATATCCAACATGGTTTGCAGAGTTGATGAGCTTTTGTCATTCCTTTGGTAACATTTATCTTTTGTAAGGTACAGTCACTCGCGAACACAGCCTGTGTGACTTGATAGAGTACACCAGTAAAGATAAGTAAAAGTGAGACACCAATAAGCCTTTTAGTTTTGTTCCTTTTTTAGCCAACTCCTAACCGTGGTACTCTTGTTCATGCTGTGATCCAATGTGCCTTTGCAGAACTCCTGCTGTTGGCCCTTCCTCATATTACAGATAAATACTAGGGTGAGATTTCTTAACCCCTCTACAAATGGAGACAACATTCACAAGACTAATAAATGGCTGAATAACATGAGAAAAAAACAAAAGGAGAGTAATGTGATTAATATTAGAAAAGTTGCAAATCTTGTCTGTGGCATGCAAACGTCCAGTTTTTTCATAACCTGTCCACTCAAGAGATGAGAGACAAAATCTGAAGCAGTAGCAGAATCCTGTTATTTATGGGAGAGTATTTGCTGTGTGTGCAGAGCTTATGTCTATTAACTCAACAGTTTCAGTTCAACTTCATTAAAAGCTTGAGTCCCTCTTTTATTATGATGCTGCAGCAGCAAGAACAGGGCTGAAAGCATACTCTGAATTCAAACATTATTTATTAAGAAAATGCTTTTTTCAGTAATGTATCAAAACCTGGAAGACTGTATGAAAGAGAAAACTGGAAAACATGGTGTGCAGAGTTTAAAATACCATGAGCTCGTACTCAGAACACAATTACAATTTTTTTGTGATTCTATGATGGGAGGCTGTGGAGAGTGGAGCCATTCACTGAAAGGTGGATCCTCACTTGACAAGTAGTCCAACATGAAATTACTCCCTGCTTTTTTAAGGAAAAGTAAATTCTAATTGGTGGCTCATTCTGTCTTCATATCAAAATAATTTCAAGGCACTAGACACAGTAGTATACTGTAATGGTTTAATTGAAACTATATTTAAACTCTCATTATAATGACAAAAAATATCTGGACAGATAGAAATAAGTATATCTCTGCTGGCATCATTATGATCATACCAATGCTTCCTGATATCCAGTGGGTGAGCTGCTTTGCCACTTAGCAGAGCTGTACTGTGCAGAAGGAAATGTCAAATGCTGAGAAGGTAGCTGAGAATAGAGTTCAATACAGAATTGTCTTTGCGAAGCCATGACCCAGCATTGTGAAGATACATATTTACTCAGTTCCTTTACAAAGTTCACAATACTAAGTAAATAAGAGTACTATGACATTAGGACTACAGTGAGGTTTCTTGCTATGTTAAAGTCTTCTAGAAAGTAGAAGTCCAATGGTCAAGTACAACACTTCTGCCAATTCAGTACTTGAAATAAGCATCCAAACTATACACAGTTTTTAACTTTTTAGAACAATTTATAACTTGTTCAGAAAATACCCAAACACTCTAGTTTACTTAATCATGATAAAGAGAGGTCTTGTTATTTACAGTATAAAATTTTAAAACCTCATCAAAGGAAAATTACCAAAGTACTAACTTGAATACTATATATGTATGCACATGATTCAGGAGCCTTCATTTTTTTGTAATGATTATTAATTTGGGGGGGAAGAGGGGAACCAACAACTTTTTCTGATTTTGTTTCCTGGAAACAACAGAAGGAAAACAGCTTCTGTCAGCCTCCAGCCTGATGTAAGCAGCCATAAAGGCAACCTGGTTAGAGGGTCACAACACAGCCTGACTATCATCTCTTCTACTGTGTAATGCCCAAAAATATTTCTGAAGTTTCTTTTTGGCACAGTTACTTGCATAGCCCAAATGCTAACAAAACATAAAGGAGAATGCTAGTGTCCTGTTCTCAGTAAGAGTGTTGTCTGTCCGCTTGACACAGCAACACCTTAAGCATTTGGGTTCTCAACAGAGCTGATGAAAAAGCTTTTTGTAAAAATTTTTTTTCAGGAAGAAATTATATGATCCTCATTATCACAATCTGTCAAACAATAACTGCTTGCAAAGTACCATTTATATAAACAAACTGATGCTTCTTGAAATTTGAGTTTAGCATTTAACTACTTCAGCTAGGAATATGTCCTAGTTTGACATTTTAAACAGAACAAACAAAATACTGTGTATTCTCTGGTTTGAAACAGCTTTTTTGAATGAAATTTGTAACTTAAATAAGTAATAAAGAGGCTCAAAATCCTTTTCACTTTATTAATAGAAATGCTTTTGATTAAACCCATCTGATTTTCATAAGGATTAATTCCATTAAAAATTTCAGAATGCTTTCCATTTTGAATAACTGAAGTAGGAGAATTTCTAAAGAAACAGAAAATCGTGTTTCTCTTTCTGTAAAATTTAGCTCAGTGTTAAATGTAGTTGTGTTGCAGTTTAAACTAGAATTAATTACTGGCTTTATCAGCTAAATATAATGTATTTGCATTGATACTTTAGACAAGAAGATATCTGAATACATATGAAACCCACTGTTTCTGCAATTTGAGGGTGAATCGGTAGGAGGACTGAACAAAGAAAGTCAAGTCAGTCTTCACATGACAGGACACACAGAAACTCATATCTCTATCAGAATACTGTGCAACATAAATCACAACAAAGAAAATAAATGTGAAAGACCAAAGGAAAGAGAGGCAGCAGAGTAAGCTACATGTGCAACTGAAGAAATTAAAGGGAAGAGAGAGATGTATCACACCAGTATAATAGCGGAAAACAAATTCTGAAAGAATCTGCAGAAAGATTCACATTGCAATATATCTAGAGGTTTGACTTCACTACAGAAGACCGTAATTTGCTCATGTCGCTTAAAGAACTTTGGAGCATTCTATAACACATCTCCCATGGCCATTTGCAGAACATAGGTATTACTGTATTTTGTAATTTTAACAATCCCCCAGATCTGTAGGAATTATGAGCTGAGTGTCTGTGGAAATTTAAAAACATCAATGTTTTATTTTTCTCCCCGGTGAATTTTACGGTTTTTAGAAGGCACTCATCTGATAGCAGCGTGCTGTTTATACACTGAAAGCATGTCACACTCTATACCAGCCTAAACTCTCGAGATGGAGGAATCAATTGTAATGCAAATGTGGGTAGTTCAGTTTCCTTGAATACTGAAGTCCTGTTGAATCTGCTCAATCTGGCAACATAGTTGATGTCTGTCCAGCTAGGAATGTGGCAAAGATAAGCAACAGAGTCAAAAAACCAAACCAAACCAAACCAAACACAACCCGCCTATTAGCTGCCTAATTGTTCTTCTCAATACACTCAGAGTCTCATTATCAGAAATATAAATACTCTGCATTTCAGCCATCACAGTCATCTTTAGACACATGCAATACTGCCTGTATTTAATTTAATTTCATATATTAAAATGAATACGGGGAATTTTTTTCAGATGAGGTTCCCAAATTGTTCAATATCAGACATGGTATCACTGCCTATGGCAGGGGGGTTGGAACTAGGTGATCTTTAAGGTCCCTTCTGACCCAAACCATTCTGGGATTCTATGAGTTGCTGCAAATAAAAGTAATAAGAGACTGAACCCCTATGGTAATGACACTGAGCTAATAGGGCATGTAAAACTCCTGCCCCAGATGTGTAGTGAGGCATAATCCCCCCTTGGGGATTATGTGTCCCTAGAAAAATGTTAAAGTTCTCAGGTTTCTTCAATACGTTGAACTGGCTGTCACATCAGAGTGGGTATCTGTTTGCATTCGCCACGTGTTGGATGCAGGCATTTGATCATGAGAATCAGAAATACTGTTAATCTGCCTTGTCACATGAGGAAGAAGAGCTGCCATCATTAGGAGCATGTCTTTTATCAGGGCAATGTTTGGAGGAGTATCTGTGGCTGTAAAGTTGGACTGACCTCTTTCAGCTTGAAAGCTGATGTGGTTGACACACTGCAGATAGAACCACCTGACTCAGGTATATGGGACTCTGGTGTAGGACTTGAGCTGTGCTACAAAGGTGTGGAATAAAGAACTGTATGTCCTGCTAGTAGCTGTGCTACTCACTGCAGAAGGCATGATACGGGAATGAAATAGAAAATGCTCAGTCTATGAAATTTCATGCAAAAGTCTCAAGAAAAGAGCAGCAACTGCTATTTTCCTGTAGTTGATTTTCTTTATTCTTTGTCTCCTTTTAATATTTGTGCATGGGGTTTTTTTGCCTTCAACATTTTGGGTTTTGTTTTGTTTTTTTCATAGGATTTGTCCACTTCTCTGCAATTTAACTTGCCCACAAGTTTTGAAAACAGTAAGGATGGTGACTCAAAAGAGAAGGATGCAGTTAACATCTAGTCATTCTCCTTGCTGTCCAGTAAAAATAGAATACAACACAGTTGGAACTCAGAACGATAAAAAGCCTCTTTAAAATGTTACTGTTTGGGTTGCTTTAGTGATTTTTTTTTTTTTCCTAATAGAAAAACATGCTGAGGTTCAAGAAACCTTGGAAAAGATAATTCTCTGCTACGGCCTATGAAACTGGGTTCAGTGCTTTATAGAAAGCTATGTTGTTGGTTTGTTTTTTGGTTTTTTTTCCCTCAGAAATAGCCAATTTTCCTTGCTAGGTTTAAAAGATAATGCCTTTAACTTTCACTAACGGGAAGATATTCTAAAGAAATTTTTGGTCCATTTCAGCTTGGCAATGGCTCAAATTAATATTCTAACAGCCCTGCAGCCCTTAAAGCAGTAGCATGCGTTTAAAAAAAAAAAAAAAAAAAAAAAAAAGGGTAAAGACAAATAAAGGCCAAAACATACTCATAACAATGCTACACTGTCGTAGAGAAGCAAACTGGTAAGGAGAGCACATGAGAAGAGAACCTGGGATGTACTGCTGCTAATATGCCTGAAGGGTAAATTGCAGTACAGGAGCAGCAGGCCAGCTACTGTTGTTAGGCATCATTTCATCTCAAGAAGACAGTGTTGAATTAATAAGAATGTCAAAGAGAAAGGTATTTGTCCATTGAAAGTATGAAGAAAGACGACTCGTATCTAAAGAGACTAAACAGAATTACCTTGCCAAAAATGCATTCTGAACAAAAGATAATTATTATTCTCACTATTACAGGTAAACAGTCAAATGTAAAAACTATGTGAAAAAAGCAGAGAAGATAGCTACCCCAAATACTTCGGTCTGAAGAGTAAAGAAATAAGTGCCTGGATAACAAGATTACAGTGACCTGTTCATAACCTTTAACTTTCTGATACGATTCATTATAAAGCTACATTTCACAGCTCCAATTTGATTTTTAGTGGCAAGAATTTTGTCAATATGAGAGTGCAGAGTAAAATCAAAAGGAAGACCCCAAAGGACAGCCTCAATTTCATCTGATAGGAGATCAAGCACCTAAGGTTTTTCCTAGTTTTATCAACTTGAGATGGGGAATAAAAATATTGTCCATGTCTGTTCTGTGGAATTTTAAGCTACCAAATGTGCTGGGGAAAAAAAAAAACAACAAACAAACAAACAACAAAAAAACCTTAACTAACTAACTAAATAAACTTAAAAAGAAACCAAAAAAAACCCACAACCACAACTCTTCCTTGCTATACTGTTTATTAGTTTTATGATCTTGCAGACTCCTCTAATAGCATCCTTATCAACACTAACTGCATACTGTACTGATTGCTCCCGAGAGAGAATATTGAGGTAAGGCTTTGAAGGGTATCAAACTGTGCTACCACATGAATCAGGAAAGCCACAGCAAGAGGATACCTGAACTTAAATACCCAAAATTACTACCATGGACTCAAATTCTTGTCCAGTTTCATGGCAACTTCGCAGTAGAAAATATCCATTCTCAGTTTGCCTTTCTTTTCTGTAGGGACAGCCAACATTATGACCCTTTTTAAGCCTTGCACTTGATTTTTATTACTAAAATCCTAATGTACGTGCAACCCTGTCATTCTTAATGTTCAGTATGTCCAAGTCAGACACCTCAATTAGATTTCTTACTGTTTGATGCAGCATCTATGATTTGTTTTTCTCACTTTTTGTATCTGGCAAAACTATTTAATTTTTTTTTTTTCCATACTATGTTGTAGGGCAGGATACATGGAAATTAATTGGTGATACTAGACTGAAATTCAAGTTTCTACTGTGCTTATAATTGTGTAGCTGTGTTTCAGGGCTATGCCTTTACCCACCTAGCACACAGTCATCAAATTCCAGCCTTAGTCCAGGAACCTCCTGGATAGACTCTGTATAGATGAACCCAGTGAAATACAAGGGGATTGACTGAACATCTGACTGTCTTCACAGCAAAGTATTTGAGTAATTGTTGCAGGAGGTCTACAGGTGGGAATTTGAGACTGTCATGGCAACTCCCAAAAGCAAACTGCTGTGCATGAGGCACTTGATAGACACCGTATTAATGCTTAGATTTGTTAATTAACACACTGGATAGAGATTCTGGTGGTCGGAAGGAGTCCCCAAAACAATTTCTGCAACATTTTCTTGCAGATGCAGGCAGCAGAAGTAGTGGTAACACAGTCTATTGTATGCAATTAAGATATTAGGAGATGGTTTGTACATAATTTAAGATGATTGACAGAAACATATCATGCATAGGCTAGAATGGTCACCTAGGACCCTATATAGAAGATTTCAATAAATTAGCTTTTGTCTGTTAATACAAATCAATGTGTCTGTCCAACACTAGTATTTGTAGTGAGATGGACAACTCTTAGCCAGTTTTATTTTGGGGAGGCATTTTGTTGCTCTAATCAGATACCTTTAGCATGTAGCCATGTTCTGTTCTATAGCTGCTTCTAATGGTATCATTCACTGTCACATGACAAAGCCGAAGAAATTCTTAGTCTAGAACTTACAATATTTGTAAAGAATACTTTTTTGTACTGTTTATATCAGGAAAAAGAGGTGGGGTTTTTATTTTAAGAGGAAAAGTAGATTTTGGGAGTCTTTGGCAACAAATAAAAAAGAACATCTATGAAAGCACTTAACTGCCAAGTTTGAGAAAGGAGACTGAGTTGCTGGAAATATCTAGAAATATTTTTCTAGCAGTGTTTGTGTGCAGACTTCACAGTTGCACTTTCATATTTGATTTTCATTTCTTGTTGCACATTAATGGGAATTTCTTATTCCTCTCACTGATAAAAGGATAACTTCTAATTAATCTTTCTTCACTTTTAAATATAAGCTTGTTGAGCTGTTAGAAAATATAAAATCTTAATTCAAACATCATAGTTATCCTTCCAGGAAACATTTGATGGTACTGATAATTCTGTGCTGCAAATTCACCCTGTTTTTAATAAAGGTATGTGGATCTATTATGTATTATCTGTGACAAAGTGAATGCCTTTTCAAGGTGTGGTGGAGGTTTGCTGGTGATGAAAGAATCCCCATTGGTTTTAATTCATGGTACTAGGGAAAGTGCTAAATACTGTCCCCAGCCTGCTGAAAGATACTTAGTATTAACAAGCTTAAAAAGAAAGATAGTGTTATGGAATCTCTGTGAGACAAATAGCGTATCTGACAGTGCAAGAGACTTTAAATTGCTGTGTCTTAGTGGAGGTGTAAAATCACAAAGAGCAGTGCTTTCAAATGGATTCTTTGGCACACTTGTGTAATATTTCAAAAAGTATTATTCTTAGAATTCCTTCCTCAAAAAACATGCTATCTGACGGTTTGGAACAAAAGTAATACTATCACATTATTTTCTTTGAATTACTGTTAACTCACCAAAAGGCATAAAAAAATTTTAGAAATCCCACAAGGTACTATGTGGTTACTCATTATTTATCTGTGAATACTCACTCCATCAAGAAACGTTTCAATTTAGAATCTTACCTGAAAGGCTTTCTACTAGTTCTCTCTGCGTTTCAAAGCAATGTCCTTTCCCATGACTTGATTTTGTAAAGATAGTTGGTGCATTTGGTTTTAGTTCACACAAAAACTTCATTCCTGGTTAAGATTGAGTCTTTGTTTTCAGTGTATCATAGAAACAAAATGAATGGTTGTGATAAAAATATACTGGTCCAGTATTAAGATAGGGAAAAATATAATTGTTTTGGAAAAGAGTACTTCAGGTTTCTTTGCCTTTGCTAACATCAACATAGAATTTATTTTAGTACTGTCCAGAAGTAAAGAAGATATCAGGTATTCCTCCCATTCTTATCTAAATGTGCATACAGATAGTTGAAATTTTTGATTGAGCTTAGAGAAACCTGGAACTTTTTAGCAACCCCAAGAATCAACTTGCATATATCAGTATAATTGCATAAATAACTTAGGCTAATAATATTTCAGAAGTTCCTCATTTTTGTAATGATAAAAAGGTAGCAGGGGAATCAGCTACAGATACTGAACAATGAAGAAATAGCCTTTGGCACAATGACTTACAGACCAAACTCAAGATATTCTGTGACTTGAACATAAAATTGACTTTTAGAAACTGAAGATCTACAGTTTGTATTGTTTGTGCTGCTGTTAATGGCACTGAATGATGAGTTCATTAAAACTTTATGATGAATTGTCTGATACATGGTAGACTGAAAAAAAACAATAAAAGATAATAAATAAAACTGTTTTCAACATGCTAGAATGAACAGTCAGTGGAGGACCTTAAATAACATAACTTTCCTTCACAACTTGTGAATAATTTGTGCTTCAGTGAGTTTCAGGTGTCAGGACGACAGTAAATACATAGCGACAAAGCACAACTCTGGATATACTTTAATTCTGTTTTCTTCTAGGCTTTGAAGAAGTACTCTGTTTTTTATTAGCTGCAGCGGAGGTATTGTTTTTGGTTACCTTGATGCTGCAGGCTGGGCTGATGTGACTGTAGTGAATCCCACAACTTAATGCTTCACTCTCTCTTTCCAGATAGACACCACAGATTACTGCTTTGCAAAAAGGAGAAATACCTGGCTGTTAGTGAGGAGGAAGCTGCCACCACAGCCATTCCCTCTCTCTTTCTTAGCATAAAACTGTATTGTCAGAGATGCAAGTGTCCTTGTGGGCCACATGCTATGGATTCAGGGGACAAAGACTCAGGCACAAAGCAGAGGGTACAACAGGACTGACATACAGAATGTTCCCATTGAAATAAACACTGTGCTCTAAGTATTGCAAGCTAATGCTGTGTAACTTTTTCACTGGGTTTTTCCCGTGCTACAGAAACCTTGTTCAGACTTGAAAGCAGAATAAAAAGAGAAGTGCAAGTATGCATGACATAAGGCATAGTTTAGGCTCTGTTCTTTCTGACTCTCCAAAATCTTCAACCTGTGTGCCAGCAGAGAAAGATGACACCACGTGGTTAATTGGTACAAGTGTCACAAAGGGCTCTTTCCTTGGCAAAATCTTCCCCAGATAGAGAAACAAAAGAGCTGGCTCCCTGTGTTGATCTTAATTCTCCAAGTAATTATGCTCATGTTGTTCTAGGATTCTGAATTACTGAAGGTGTCCTCTAAATTTTAATTTCCCTTTACTGCTATGATAGGGTATATTAGAAACAATAGGATCAAAGATATAGGATTTCTTAAGACAAGATTAAATTGCTTTGAAGATCATAAAAAGACTTCTGGGAGGTAAAACCTACATGGAAATTATTTAGTCAGATTAAGATGCAGAATTTGAGATGGCTCTAATTATTTCTGGTAGGAAGATGACAAATACAAGGGTAGAGATGAGTAAGAGTTTAGGGATCTATATTCTGCATGGTTGCTGGAATTTATTGCAGTGGAATAAAGCTGAATTTTTAAGCAGCAGCTGCTTCTGAATTCAAATGCCTTTTTTTATTTTTTCCCCCCTACTCAAAGGTGAATAACTTCGGAGGACATTATCTTGATGTTTAAGTATACTAAGTACTCCCTCACTTCATCTTGGGAAAATCAGCTGCACACTGTTAAGGAATCTATAGTCCAACTGCTTTTCCCTTTTTTTTAACATTTGTCATGGTAAAATGTTTTCTGTTATTAATATTTAAAGGACTATTTGGAGATGTCACAACTAAGGTAGATAGTGACTGTTGGGATTACACTTGGACTAAATTGTTAGATACATGCTAAAAGAAACACCAGGAAGCTCCTTATTTCAGGTGAGCTGCTGGTAACCTCAGGCAGATGCAGCATTATAGACATCTATTCTAGGCATACTACAATGCAGTTCTTCAGGCAAGGCAAGTCTTATCCTCATGAAGAATTCCTTTCATCACTGTTTCACCTGCGTGGTGTCATCAGAATTAAAAAAGCTTTTCAGGGGAATTTCTTAATTCCCTGCTATGCAACACTAAACAACTTGTCCAAAGGATTCTTAGATGTCAACAAAAAATACTACCATACAGAAGACAGAGAAGCTAAATCAAGCTGGTGAAACATCAATTAAGAAATGAAAACTTTAGAACTATTGAGGAAGTACATGTTATGTCATAAAATATTGACTTAGTGTTTTTAAAGTTTTAACATAATTTTGACTGAGGCTTTTTTGTCCTCTAAATGTTCCATGTTTCGGTAGAATTCATTTCATATCATGGAAAACCAATTATGACTTTACAATTAATGGCTTGAAACATTTTAATATCACTGAGGCTTAAGAGGCAGGAAAAAGTGCACAGAGGAGAAATAGTTTGGGGAAAACAGTTGAAACTGACAAAGGCAGGAAGGAATAGAGCTGGAATTGAGAATCTGAGACCTGATGATTAGTAATTTTTTAAAGTTGTCTTCTGCTTGTGCTTTGTAGCTACAGATGGGGCCTGGCCTTCTTCCCTGCCAATGCCTTACAATGAGGCACATGGTTCTTGTGCAGTTAACACGACTGTTGTCACCGTCCACCCCGTGCTTCCCCTCCGGCACTGAAAGCATTTTGCTGCTAGTCTACAATTTGCTTAAAGTATCCATCTAAAATTAAGCATTATCATTAAACATCCTAGATGGTTATGAGGTGCAGACATTACATGAGTCACAGACATAGAAATATTCAGTCTGTTAATGAGACTCTTGCAGAATTTTAAAACTAGAATTTGGACAAATTTTTTTTCAGTGAAGATTTGGAACACAGTCAAAAAGTTTGGGCTGTTCTAGCTTCCTAGACAACAAAGTTGTCTTATCATATCAACTACAAGGTCGTGGAAATGTTAGTTGACACCAAAACCTGTTAATATTTTACTCCAACTTATATCACATGCTGGAAAATGGAAGCCACCTTTTCATATGACAATAGTTAAATAAACCTACACACCCTCTGACAACAAATAAGAAACACCCTTACATCTGAACAGGAACATCATTGAAACTAGGAAAGCAACCCAATTTCTGCTTTACTGTTGCTTCTAGCAGTACCACATCATGCTCTACTTACCACGCAAGTGATGCCGCTCCAGATTAATACAGGAGCTATTCTTAGTGTTAAAGGAACGCTTTGGGCCACAGAAGAAACACAAATCATTTAAAGCTGCTTCTGCGCAGGTTAAGGGAAAGAAAGTGAAGAAGGGCCAGGAGAATAGTTGGTGCTGTATTTCTATTTTTTAGTAGGCATTGTTGTATCTTCCAGTTTGCAAGGGAAGTCTAAATAGCGAAATATGTTGGAAAAGAAGTTGCTAGAGAGAGTGGATTTGAAACACTTGGCAAGCTGCAGCCTTTTCTGTTGTAACTGCAGTCACAGTACTGTTCTGTTTCCCATTCTACTGAGATTTGTTTTGGTCATTCCACAGCACTCTATCATAAAACCTCTGGTTGTTTGGTAGTGTACTGGTGCCAAGATTTGATAATTTATTTTTAAACTCTGGCTTATTTGGCTGTGTACTAGGGGCAGGATTTTATAACTCATTGCAAAGTAGCATGGAATAGTAACATCTGTCCATTAGTACTTCCAAAGCATGTATTGTGCATTAAGCCCAGGAAAGGCTGCAGGTCACCACTGTGCTCTACTTTTGACAAATCTTCATGGGCTGTTTTTCCAAGATTGAGTTTGTACTTTTATTTCCTCCTGTGGAAGCCTACTTATTTTTCATTGATTTCCATTAAAGTAAGAGAAGCACTGATCCAGAAACAGTTCATGAATTGCATTATCCAGTTTAATTAGAGTGAACAGAAAGTTTCTCTACAGACAGAAGAGTCAGCATTCAGCATAAAATGCAATAATGACTGAAGCTAGCAATGAGCTGAAGTCACAGCCAGTGCCAATTACTCCTTCCACTCATTATGCAGTACATTAAGAATGATGCTACAGCATGTTCTCCATTTTGATATTAGTAATATACAGTAAATATGTCTGTTTAAATTTTTCTTAATCCTAAACCATGCCAAAAACATTCCAATAATTATTTTACTTGGATTAAATCAAATTCTTCTCTTGCTTTTTCTATTTGTCTTAATTTGTAATTTAATTTTTTTTTTTTTTTTTTTTTTGCTATCAAGCCAATTAAGCCCTTGCAATAGCAAAGATATGATAAGTTGTATATGCTATTAATACCTTGCCTACTGCAATAATTTTATGGACAGAATGTGAAATCTTAAAAGTTCACTGATAAACCTGACCTTAGGAAAACATAAAGATACGCACCAGATGAGAACTATGCCAAGGATGTTAAGGGGAAAAGAGCATGCAGAAGCTTTCCCAAACCATGTAAGCTTAAATGTTGTGATTGTACCATGATGATACCCAAATAATTGCAAAACATGAAATGGTATCAGGTGAAGGCAGATGCCATACAAGTAGTTCTCAGACTGTGGCAATAAATGCCTTATCTCTTCATTCTCAGTAAGGACACATGTTCAGGGAGGACAAGGGTTGATAGAATCAGGCCATTCCAGGAAATGTCATAGCTCAGTTTCAACACATTCATATCGTAAAATTAAAAAGGAAAATATTAAGAGAATGAAAATATCCTATAGAATTTGTCTTCCAGCTTGAAATAGTGGGAAAACTACTGTATGATGAGAGAGTATGAGGGCATGGCCAAGCTAACAGATCACCAGAGCTATACCAAAAGTTAAATTACCTTTTTTTTATTTCTTTGGCTTGAAGGACAACTTAGTCTCAACAGATCACACCTAGAGCACTGTCACATACTACGCTAACTGATGAATTACAACTAGCATTTACTAACCTGTGTTTTTTTACACATAACACCTACAGAACCCATAAAGCATACTCTGAATTCACTGCTACAGTCTGTATCTTACCTTTGTAAAATTGAATGTTTGTTTTGTGGAAAGAAATTAAATACCAAAAAGTCAACATGTACTTTCTACTGGATCTGATCAATAGATGCCTGGCAGTGGGACACAGAAATGCAGTATTGCTCAACAGAAAAGAGAATTTTCTGACAGTTTGTTGCTCAACAAGGAGGACTGAAAGAAACATAGTTGCAAGATAGGTACACCATGTTGCTAGCTAAAAATATCTTACTTTTGCCAATACAGCTTTATACTGTGGCCACTTCCAGCATTATTCTTGCTCAGGTTGTCTCTTCCACCTGAGAATTGAGGTGGAAGCTTTTCTAGTCATTAATCGTATACAATAATAACATCAAAAATACCGAGAGCATGCTCCATCCCACACTGTAAGTAACAACAAAAAAAATACACAGGATTCTGTGGATTAGTACTGACCTGAAATGTTTCTTCCAGCAGGCATTACTACAGCATTTCAGAGCCAAAAACTACTTTACCAGTGAATGTACTTTTTATACCTATTAGTAAGGTCATAGTAGCATCTGAGGCACAACAGAAACATTACCATCCAGATTTTAAAATGGAGTTGGTTTTGATATGAAAGGTTTACTATTGAGGCCATGCCTACAAGGTGGTTAAAAGCAGGCTTGCAGTATGGAAACATATCCAAGCAAAGCATCTGTCCACCAAGGCATAGGCAGTAGTTTAGGCAAGGCCAGAGAGAGTTCCATGTGAGCTGACCACCTGCATTAGGGGCTCCCACATAGATTGTGCATTTTTGTCAGCAGATGCACAATCTGCGTTTGAGTTGTCAAACATAAAGTTACTCCAGCTGCAACCACAGTACACAGGAGGACATGAGAGATCCTGGACAGCATAAAAATGCAGTAGTTAGTGCGTAGATTGCTTTACGTTATTTTCACTGTTAAATAGTAAACATGTAATTTTAAAATAATACTAGCACAGCTTAGAAGTCTATCAAATCCAGTACAATCTTCTCCTTTGTTTCACAAATCTGAGCAGTGAAGTTAGAGATGTCAGGGGAATAATACCCCTCTGCGGGGAGAGAATCAATGACTGGAAGGGAGGTGGCACAAACTAACTCCTCCACAGTTAACAACATTTTCCCCATAGAAATACAGTGTGTGATAGCCTTGTCCTCACCCAGGACAATATTCTGCAGGCAGAACTAGTTGACACATCTGATCTGCTACTTCCAGCATTTGTGGTCCGGGATCAGTGTTGGAGCTGCCCAGCAAATACATGACACACTACCACTGTGGCCAGGGATCATGAAACTGGGCAGGAGGTGGAAGAGTGAGACTGTATTAAATGAATTAAACATAGCAGGCATGTGAAATCAAATCAAGTAAAAAGAAGTAGAATGGGTGGATTAAAAAGAAGGTTGATAGTTTTTCTCGGTGCAGAAATTAAAAAAAAATCATAGGATCATAAGGTATTTATTATGTCACGTTAAAGATCATTCTTCTCTCTTCAAGAATTTACAGCACCTCCTCACAATTTCTTTCTAAAAAGCTCACTTTTTTACCTCTTCTAATACAAGCTGTTTACATGCATAATATACAGTATATGCTTAGTATTCATGTAGGGTTTTGACTGGTAAGATTTTTTCTTTTCCTTTGATAACACTTAATTTGGAAATAAATCTAGCTTTAAAATATTTTCAATCAGAAAAACACAGTTCATTTACATGATTGTTCTCCCTATGAATCGTAAAATACACATGGAGAAGCCGATGTGGGGGAAAACTGTTCTCTGTTTTCCTTTGTGCACTACAATATATATTTTTCTGAAGCAATAATTTAAAATTCCTTAAAGTTGCTAATGATATCCTCTATTATTACAGTTCTGAGAAAGAGATATTTAAATATATAGTTTCGGAAATATATGGCCTTGGGAAATGTTCAAAAGGTGGCACTGAATTCTTTGAATTAGGAGAAGCAATATTAAAAAAAGAATACTGTGCATGAATTCTACATGTGGTGGTGTGGTTTTTTTTTTATAATTGCTCCCAAGATATAATAATTTTCTTAGATGTGATGGGATTCTCTTAAGTCAAAAACTCTTCAAAATTAGCCAGTCTTTACCACCACAAATATATTCTTGTATTAATTATTCAGTTGTCATTTCTACTTCTAGCACTAGATATCTGGAGGCAGTGTAAATAAAGCAGGTATTTGAGCACAGGTATGCCTGACAGGCCTATGGGCATGGCTGAGGTGCTTCTACTGGAGACAGAAAGCTGAGTGTGATGCAGCGATGCTTTGAGGAGTTGAGGCATGTTATGGTCTGCAACTACAGTACTGTGTTCAGATGCTCAACATTAACCAATAGTCAGAGTTAAGTAAAGAAGTTGTTACCACAGAATTGTACAGGCAGGAGCTCTTTTCATTTTCCTGCTTTTATAGTATGTAGTACATACAGTCTTTTCTCAGTCACTTGAGCACTCTTCTGAGGCAACATTCCTTCTGTTCTAGATGCAGGACGTGTTGATTCCGCACAGTGCCTTTTGCTCTCTCCCTTTGCTACATCAACACTTGAAGGATTTGAGTGTTTTCAGTAAGTATTTAACTTTGTGAGTAACTAAGTAACTAAAGAAAAAGTTATTTTTGCTTTGTATACAGAAAGATGGGGGTAAAAAAGAGCAATTATTCCTGTGGATTACTCTTGACAATGTCATTAGGTAATTGTTTTAAATCCAGTGAAAGTCATTTTCTTTACCCTGGTGTTCCCATGAATTACAAGAATTAGGTATTATTGTAGAACTCTACACATACTTGAATGGAAATCAGGTCTGCTGTTTGACCTAGCATTGTATATGGACCTAAATCTAGTATTTTTCTCAGCAACTCCATTTTTGGTGCATCATCATCATTGGTTCCTTAATTTGAATACTAAAGCCTGTCTCTGCCCCAGTATTGTGCATAGCTACCTTCTTCCAAAGGAAATGACATGGACTGGTGCTGTGATGACATTCCTTGAGGGGAAGGAAAAAAAAAAAAAAAAAAACACCAAAAAAACCCACCAACCACCCACTTCTTTTCAACTATCTAGTTATATAAAAACAACTTTATAAACTGCTTATATTTATTTTGCTAAAAATGTTTTCCCAGGGATGCGTAAACATATGTCCACTTAATAATATTTTTACTTAATAATAAGTTGACTTAGTTTTCTACCAGAAAAACTTGGTACGAGACATACTAATAAGCACAGCTGTGGGTTCCTTTCCTACATATAGCTTTTTGCATATGTGATAAAGAATATACTTTTTAATTCTTTCTTAGTTTAGCATCTTAGGACTATTACACTTACAATGTTACAGTTCAAGTATGCACAGTGTTGTAAGAATCATCTAGTGTATTTTTCATACAAAAACAGTAGAAGCTTTATAAGAGAATTGGAGGATACAGAAAGAAAACTTTATAGTTAAGTAGTTAAATAATAGTTAAATATGTTTAAATAATAATATCCCTTTGTTAGACTCCCCTGTGAACCACAGATCTATTGCACATACAGCAGAACTGGCCCTTGCAAATTCCCATGTCAATTGAAAAATCATACTACCAGTTACTAAAAAAGCTCTGAAGTATTATCATGAAAAGGTGAAGACCAATGTTTATGGTTTTGAAATATATGAAAAGAAAAGTAGATTAGATATTTCTAATTGTTCTCTAGCTTTAGGGTTGCAGCTGGTGGGACTGGAAATTTCGCACCTGCTGAGGTGGATTGTGAACTGGCTGAAGGAAAGAAGCCAGAGAGTTGCGGTCAGTGGGACAGAATCCAGTTGGAGGCCTGTATCTAGTGAAATGCCTCAAGGGTCAGTACTGAGATCCGTACTATGTAATATATTCATCAACAACTTGGATGAGGGAATAGAGTGCACTGTCAGTAAGTTTGCTGATGACACAAAACTGTGAGGAGTGGCTGACACACCAGAAGGCTGTGCTGCCATTCAGCAAAACCTGAAGAGTCTGGAGACTTGGGCGGGGAGAAATTTAATGAAATATAACAAGGGCAAGAAAACCCCATGTACCAGTATAAGTTGGGGACTTACCTCTTGGAGAGCAGTGTAGGGGAAAGGCACCTGGGAGGTCCTGGTGGACAGCAGGATGACCATGAGCCAGCAATGTGCCCTTGTGGCCAAGAAGGCCAATGGCATCCTAGGGTGTATTAGAAAGGGTGTGCTTAGTAGGTTGAGAGGATCTCCTCCCCCTCTACTGTGCCCTGGTGAGGCCACATCTGGAATATTGTGTCCACTTCTGGCCCCCTCAGTTCAAGAAGGACAGGGAACTGCTTGAGAGAGTCCAGCGCAGATCCACAAAGATGATTAAGGGAGTGGAGCATCTCCCTTGGGAGGAAAGGCTGAGGGAGCTGGGTCTCTTTAGCTTGGAGAAGAGCAGACTGAAGGGTGACTTCATTAATGTTTATCAATATGTAAATGGTGAGTGTCAGGAGAATGGAGCCAGGCTCTGGTGGCTGAACACATGAAGAAGTTGAAAGGCTGAGGAGCATTAGGGAGGTAAAGCAGGAGATTGGTGGAGCCAGGATCTGCCTGCCTTGAAATGGGAATGGGAGCACCCTCTGAGGAGCACCCAGGATCCTAGGACCTCAGTGTTCTGTCCAAGCCAGGCCATAGAGAAGAGCCCAAATGATGAGAATGAGTGAATGCTGGTACATGGTAGGGCCAGCGGACAAAATCCCCACTTGCCCATCTCACCCTCCCAGGTGCCTGTACGCAACAGATATGAGGCCCTGGTAGATAAAGATCAGACAAATGAGGTTGGGGACAATGAGGAAGCTACAGCTGAGGGGTCTATGCAGTCAGACTCTACTCTGCCATGGTGAGACCTCACCTGGCATACTACATCCAGTTCTGGAGCCCCAAGCACAAGAAGGATATAGACATATTGGAGCATGTCCAGAGGAGGGCCACAGAGATGATCAGGGGACTGGAGCATCTCTCATATGAAGACAGGCTGAGGGAGTTTGGGCTGGTTCAGCCTGGAGAAGAGAAGGCTCCAGGAGGACCTTCCAGTTACTTTCCAGTACCTGAAGGAGGCCTACATGAAGGCAGGGGAAGGTCTATTCAAAAGGGTTTGTGCTGATAGGACAAGGAGCAACGGTTTTAAGTTAGGAAAGGATAGGTTTAGGCTGGGTATTAGAAAAGAGTTCTTCAATATGAGGGTGATCACTGGAATGGGCTGCCCAGAGAGGCGGTGGAGGCCCCATCCCTGGAGTCATTCAAGGTCAGGCTTGATGGGGCTCTGAGCACCCTGCTCTAGGTAGGGATGTCCCTGCTTGTGTAGGGAGGTTACACCAGATGACCTTTAGAGGTCCCTTCTAGCCTAAAACATTCTATGATTCTTCTCAGTCTCACCCAATGATAGGACAAAGGACAATGGGTGCAAGCTGGAAAATAGGAGGTTCCACATAAATATGAGAAAAAATGTCTTTACAGTGACGGTAACAGAACACTGGAATGGGCTGCCCAGAGAGTTTGTGGGGTCTCCTCCTCTGGAGGCATTCAAAACCTGCCTGGATGCATTCCTGTCTCACCAGATCTAGGGGATCCTGCTCTGTCGGGGGGATTGGACTAGATGATCTTTTGAGATCCCTTCCAATCCCTAACATTCTATGAAATGAACCTGGAAAACTTTACTTCCCCCCCCCAAAAAAATATTCACCCTTAGTAAGCAAATTACATAAAAAATGATCTAATAGTTCTCCCACCTTTAGGATAACTGTTTTGTGAGCTGAAACACACTACGTAATTGTGACTCATACTCATGATTGTCACAGAAAACTATCATAATAACTGTTTCATTCTGGACAGTATAGTAAAGAATGCCTTCTCTTTAGCAGACTTGCCAATCAGTTGACTAATGCTTCGGGAAAGCATCAGCTGATAAAACAGATTCTGAATGGGGAAAAATACCTGACTGGATTTTAAAGTCTGTTCATTGCCAGGGAGAAACCCATAGTTTCTCCTTCAACAGTAATGAACACTGAACCTAGAGGGAGAGCAAAGATAAGAAAGAATTAACTCATGTGAATCTAGTTGAGGATAGAGATTTAATTTTTTCTTACATTAATTCTACTATACACATACCATATGACAAGTATAATGGAAAATAAAGGAAAAATAAGATTAGTTTGTGTAAGGTCTTCTAAATAGAGAAAAGAGGTGAATGCTGGTTTATCAAATTGTTATAGACACTGGTAAAAGATAATGATTAACCAGTGGAGTTTGGTGAGAGCAATATAAAGTAGGTTAATCATCTGAAGCTCATGCAAGCCATGTTAGCCTCTAGTTAGTCTTTTCCCTAAGGTATAAACATCATTTAAAAAAAAAACCAACAGAACATAGTTCTTTATTTTCCATTAAATAAAGATTTGGACCACAAAGAAATCAACATTACCTTTTCTAATTTTCTCTGGAATCATCTGATCTGAGCTAGTAGCCTAAAACTGAGTAGTATGAATATTCCCCATTAGCTCCAGAAAAGGCAATGGTAAAGTTCCCACCAAAATCTGAGACCTTGGCTCAAGATACTTCCTCCTAGATGCTTTCTCATGCAGATAACCTCTGCCAACTAAGAAAGCTTTTATGCTATGCTGTTACATGTATATACTCTCCATTCCATAGGGATATAAACCCATACTCATCAGTGAAGTCAATATAGCTAATTTATACTATTTATGCACCTAATAAAAAATAGCTACAAAATGATTTCCCAATGTAATAGTCATAGAGATGTAAAGCAAACCTTAGAGAAAAAAAACACTCCATAATTCAACCCACAGCTATGTGTATAGAAAAGCAGCATTTATTTTAATGATTTTTTTCTTTTTGGTTCTAGGTTCTCCACTCACAATTGTTCATAAAATCTATTACTGTTGGACTGAAGAGCTAAAGTTTAGTGAGGAATAATTGACTACACTGGTGAATTATTAGGGGACTAGAACATCTCTCTCATGAGGAAAAACTGAGGGACTTGGGTCGTCTTAGTATGGAGAAGACTGGGGGGGGGGATCTTATCAATGCTTATAAATACTTAAAGGGTGGGTGTCAGGAGAATAGGGTCAGTCTTTTTTCATTGGTGCCCAGTGACAGAACAAGAGGTAATGGACACAAATTTGAACACAGGAAGTTCCATCTAAACATGAGGAGGAACAACTTTAAGGGTGACACAGCACTGAAACAGGCTGCCCAGAGATGTACTGGAGTCTCTGTCTCTGGAGACATTCAATACCCACCTGGACAAGACCCTGTGCAACCTTCTCTAGGTGAACCTGCCTTGGCAGGGATGTTGGACTAGATGATCTCCAGAGATCCCTTCCAGCTCCTCCCATTCTATAATTCTGCGAATCAGCTGTGTACATGGCCCTGGAATTCACAATATTCTCTATATTAATTTAACATTTGCCCCATTTTTCAGAACAATGCCAGATGATGTTACCTGATTGATAGACCTTGCTTTTTTTATTGCAACTACCCTGTTTTATACATTAACTTCAGGAATCAAAAGCAGACGTATTTATAAAGCTTATTTAAGACATATGCCATCACAGTTGATTCTTTTCACACCTGTAATTTAGGAAAGATTAATTGTTTTCACTTTGTAAAAGGAAAGGCAATTGCTATATTCTCAAGAGCCCAAATTGAATTTTTCCACCTGATTTTGTGCATCCTTCAAATCATACTTTTTTTAAAGAATTAAAGGAAGGTGGAAAATTAAACAAGCTAGTTTTATGAATAAACCCCCAAACTCCAGATACTCGGCACACAAATGAAAATGAATTCTTTATACAATACTTCTAAAATTAGTAGAGGAAGCTTGCATTTCTCTCTAGAAATTAAGTCATCAGGATGGATGCATGAATGTTTAAGCTGCTATTATTTTATCCAAACAGATGTTTTCTACTTTAATCACAATATGACTAGTTTTCGAAATACAATGTATGTCTTCAGAAAGCACAGTGAGGAGGTGAAGTAGGTACTAAATAAAATCTTATTAATTGTATGCAAAATGATGTTATTTATACTTTCATTTGGAAACTGAAGACCAATTGATTGGACATCAGCTATTGAAAAAAATCCGTTGTGTCAAAGTTACAATGCCGACTAGAAAAGCATAGTTCAATTAAGTATAGTCTGCACAGATCACTTGGAGAAGGTCATACTTTACTGACATACAGGAGTGCTGTGAAGATATTATTGCCATGACTGATGGAAGGAATTTAGTAGATTTATGATACCTTGATTTGACAACACCCTGCCCTCAGAAATTAATGTCCATAGGAGACTCTTGGAACATAGGGGGTGAATGATACTGCTAGTTAAAAATAAGAGATGGAAAAAATGCATTTGAAAGCTTGTTTTTTCAAGATGTTTTAGGGGGAATTACGTTGGTCTAAATCAAACTTCTAGTACACCCATATTTTTTGGTTTGGGACAAGGATACGGATTCTTTACTTTTAAATTGCAACTGAATTTCAAAGTGATCATATTATCTAGATGAATATAGATGACAAAGTATAGTCTATACAAAAGTAAGCCCATATAAAGGATAGACTATGCATACACCTTGCGTGATAGTGCCATTCAGGAATAAGATGGTGTGAAAAACCACTGAGCAGTGCCCTTTTGTGTATTGCTAAGGTCAAAGAAGCAGGATCTCATACTATCTAAACTACGAAACAAAATGTGAACATGGACTTGTTTCTGTTATTTAAGACACTTAATGGGGACCAGCTGGGCAACCACTTATCATAGGAAATAATATTGCTTTGCCCCATGCTGAAACATGAGATCTTTAGCAAGCCTTTGTTTGGACAAACTCAGTTGTAAATTAACTGGTGTATACCTTACTTCAGCAGCTTTGGGAATACCTGCCTAGAAGATATAACAGTGTAAAATTTTTTTTCATAAATTCTATCAGTGCCACCTATGGAACAAAAAATCTTCCTATACAAATATTAAGCTACCCAATACAACTTAAAAAGCTGATCTAGTACAGAATTTTAAGAATTTGTGATACCACATGGAAGGTATCATCTTCTTGTGAAATGCAGCAAGTTTCCAGAGCAACTGCTGAAGACCTCTATCATATCCATATTAGAAGTTCTTTTAAGATTTCTCTGTAACTGAAACTTGGGTTATCACTGAAGTATTTAAGTTACATAAAAAAAGAATGTTGATTTTTTCCTAGATGAGATCTGAGACAGTATAAAGAAGTAATCAAAATTATGAAAAAGACTGACAAAGACAGACTGGGCCAGAGAATCAGAAATTATGAGTGCAATAGGTGAGCCTGAAACTAGGATAAAGGATAACTAAAAGTTGGATAAAACATAATGTATCCACACTGATGGGACATTATTGCAAGATTCTTAGAATCAGTGAAAACTATTTGCCTTGATCAGGGCTGAAGGGAATTTTTGTTTCTATCCTTGAGAGAAGTGTTTCCTAAGGGACACAGTCTGCCTCTACTGGTTCATTTCCTAAAAGGTACTGTGGCCCTTGGAGCTTTCAGCCCCACTGTAGGTACTGTACATAGAGAGGGATCCTTCCCCAGTGAACTCAAGACTCTGGACCCTAACATTCTTTACATATTACATGCTGTGAAGTAAACACTGGCCAGTACCCTGACCACCAAAATCTCCAGATGGCAAAGAAACTGGTCTGACTAGGTTAATAAGACAGTGTTGTAGAAGCTAAGGGAACTAGAGCAGATGGAGTAACACCCCTATGTAATTATTTTTGAGCAACGGAAAAGGTGTAGTTCAGGTATGGGCAAACACTCCAGCTCATTATCATTTTAACCAAGACATTTTTAAGTAAGGGTTTTAATACAGAGCCAAGTTACCATGGAAACTGATTGAAGCAGAGACTTACTGTAAATTCTTATCTAGACAGGGATAACAGGACTGACAGGTGGGCTGTAAAAGGAAAATGCGTGTAACATAGAGTTAGGCACAATGGTCTGGGTTTTTTTCCTAAGAGTTTGTCTTTTATAGTTCTGCTTTATCTCTGTTTTCTACAGTGATATATTGAACAGATTTTGAAAGAAGCTCCCACCCAAATGAACCTTTCATTTGGTCATAATCCTGTTTGCAAAAGGGGATGTATGTGCTCTAGAGAAAAGAGCCAAAGGGCAAGGCACTCCACTTATTTCCCTAAATTACTATGTCTTGCCAGAATCATCAGGGTGCAAGAGCCATCACTCAGGAAGCACATTTGCATGAAGTGCCCTTTGCGGCCAATGTTTATATTTTACTCCTGAAATACGCTCTAGGTATGTTCACAACATAGCACAGTGCTCTCCTCGTACAATATGAAAGAAGGTAACAAGGGAATAAAGTGTTTTTAGTGAAGAAATACCCCTTTCTAACAAATTTTGAAAATATACCTATTTGCTACAATCCTATTCAAGACAAAATTATTTGGCCATGTAAATATCTTTTTTAGTCTGATGAATGGTGGTAAGAATAACAGACACTATAGTGCACAGCCTACAAAAATACAGTGCCAGAGTTTTAAGAAGGGAAATTGGCAGAGAATGAACAACAGCAGAGCATGTAGCTGTTCTACATGGAGTAGTTAGCTGTCAGCATTGGAAAACATTTCAGCATATAAATATGCAATATCTTTTTAAATTTGTGTCAGATGTTTCTACCTGCTGTGCTTAATTTCAGATTCTTGTGTTATTATTAGAGAAAAAAAGTTCTATTTTCCAATATAATTTTCTACCAAAAGGAAGGTGGGAGAAGGTGGGGAGTCTTACTTGAACTCAGCCTGTTCTAGCCAGAAGTTTCTGCTTCTTGGTTCCAGCTCCCAGCTGCAGCTGTGTTTCTACATGCCCTCCAGACACAAGCCATAAAGCAATTTCCCTCAGGATTTTAAGAGTTTTGCTGTCATCAACAGTCATAGTTGGTCCCAGTGCGCTGGAATCACAGTAGTCACCTTTTCCAGCATATTTGCCTTACAGCTAAAAGTAATGGCAACAGCTGGTTTTGTTGTCAAAAGTAAATATACTTCCCACCTTCAGTCTCTGTCTTGCTCAGCACTGTTGGGCTGGGGACATGGCAGATGGCTCCCACTATCTAATCACAGAAAATATGGTATTTGGTATATGGCAGGAATTTCCAGTTAAATAAAAATGATTTTCATTTAATATCCTCCCTGTGAAAAGCTGGACACCTTAATAAATTTGGCATGCTCTAAGGAAATGCATATTACATGTTGAAGTACGTGACGATGTGACTGATTGCAGAACTCTGTGATAAATGATGCACAAGCTGTTACTTGTCATAAGCAAATTTTGATGACTGTGTTTATTACATATAAAGCTTTTTGGCAGTGAGAAAAAGGGAAACACAGAGTCAAATTTTGCTCTTTTTAGGCTAAGTTCATCTTTCATTCAGGGTTCTTTCCATTGTACTATCTTTGTGCATCTCTGAGTCACAGAAGGCTGCCAGTGGCAGGCAGGATTATGTAGAATCTTGGGCAGTCCTTGAGACTGGACACTTAAGGACTCCATGTGTTGAAGAGTAGAACCATTCTCATCATTTAAAGGGAGCTATTTTAAGTATTCCTATGCTTTTTGTCTTCATTCTTACATTAATCCTACTGGAAAAGGGCCAATAAATATGGATGTGGTCCTCAAGAAAATAAGTTCCCCATGAATGTAGAAATTATTTTAAAGATATGCTTTTAATTTTAGAAAATATTTCCCAAGAGTCTACAGTTTAATTAAATTAAAATTTCTTGGCACCATTACATGTTTACAAATTTTAATTATTTTTTCATACCTGCTTGTATGACAAAAAAATGTCACTTCTAATAGTCATGATCAAATTCCCCATACAGGTGTTTATAAGTATCTTGGACTTAAGGAAGTCAGAGGATTAGAAATGAGAATGTTGGGAATAACCGAGTTCATATAACAGGACAATATAATTTTAATTTACAAACTCTTGCCTAAAGGCATGACTGTTCAAAAGCAATGCTGGAGAAAAGAGGCACAAGAGATGGAGGGTGGACTGATAGAAATGGGAGAAAAGGCAGGAAATAGGTTCTGGCACAATACAAACTAAAACCACAGTGATGAAACTAAAAATGAACCAGATAAACCTCCTTTAAATTTCAACCTAGGAAACTGGCATTTACAATAAAGGGATAATTTTTGGAAGCCTGGTCAGAATTCTGTGAAAATCACTGAACCTTGCAGAGGTTTATTGGATAAGCACCTTGTTGTAAACTTCAAGATTAGTCCTAAAAGAAAACAGGTAAATGCTGCATCTAAACTAGTTTGTGGCACTTCTAACTATGGTCGCTCTGAAGGTGTAGCTTGTCCTTCTGAAGGACAACTTGGCAAACACTAGCAGGTTTTGTTTCTCATATGCCCACATGTTTTGTGTTGTAAGACACTTCTATTATTTCTTTGTGTTGCCACTTTTTTTTTTCTTTTTAAGAAAAAAAGAAAAAACAACAACATAAATAGATTTTGTGTGTGGATTTAAGCAGTTAGCAAGGTAAAAATCCAGTAGTATTCACATGTGCAAATGTATTACATGAGAACTTGACCCCAATTCTCTTCTTGTTATCTCTAGAGCAATAAAGTCTTTCGTTTACCCATACGTAACTCACACATATTTGTCAATGCAGGTTTATCAGTGTACAGTCTTCACCGGTTTCACATGTGACAAGGAGGCAAGCAAACAGTGGTGAATGGCAGTAGATATGATGCAGATAAACAAGAAAGAAAAATTAAGGAGAAAAAGACAGACCAGTTTCTAAAAAATCAGGTAAGGAGTTCAGGTGATTCTGTATAAAGTGCAAATTATACAAAGAATCATATTAAATAGTTTATGCTTATCTTGCCCTTCCTAGTATTTCTGAGATTTACTGCTCTATGTGTCTATGGACATATGTAGACACACATAGAGACTATATATTCTCTTACAGCCTAAAACAAGCTGGGAAGCTAAGCATCTTACATGATGCAATTGTGCATGACAGAAACATTCTCAACTTCTTAGATACACTTACTTTCAGAATGGATTGAAATTACATTTATGCCACAAGCGTAAGACGGAAAGAAATACTCATAACTGAACTTTATGTATCCAGCATTTGCCTACCTATCTGATTAATCCTTCTTTCTTCTGCTCACAAAACTAAAGGTAACATGAGATGCTAGTGTATCAACACACATCAACTATTAAGAAAGAGTTACAGAGGTTTGCATTCCTGTCTATCATCATCAGTTTATCACATCCATTTAGTGTAGCCACAAAACAGAATTCCCTTTAGAGATTGACCTTGCAGGGGATGTGCTTTAACCCTTCTACAAAATGCCTATGTTAGCTTATATTTAATATTCACAGAACAGCATCTAATGCTTCCAGACAGCATGTTTCAGATGACAGCTCCATGGATATAGGAATAACCTATGGAAATTCACTATTGAATTAACACATTCTCTGAATACCCAGGAATTCTACAGACATAAGAAACAATCAAAAATCCCTAGTCAGGCTTCCCAAAGTACATAAAAGTTATCATTACTGCTACATCATATGAATTGTATGTTGCACAGTTCATGGTAATGCAATACTGTGTTCATGATAACTTTTTGCAATTTGGTAAGATTACCACCCATTGAGACATTCTGTCTATTGTACATCGTTAATCCTTGCAAAGTGATTACTGCTGCATTTACGTTAAAAAAAGCTTCAGAGAATTAGCAAGGATGTCTCTAATGGGAGAAGCAGCATGATACAGCTCGAGTTTCTCTAGGACATGCAATATTCATCAGTTACAAACTTGGGAATGTCATATTGTAAAAGCTACATGATAAGAGACTCTTTGTGGTATTACAGCTGATTCCATTTTCCATATTATTTTGTATTACCTTGGGGAGTGTGCTAAAAGCGAAAGGAGAACAGAATGCACTCAAGGTATCTAGAATAATAAGGACAAATTGTATAGTTCTTAGTTACAGCAATAAGGCCAGTAACTGAAATGGAGATGGAACTAAATACAAGAGTTGAATGTGTGCTGTACTACTCTCCAGCTAGTGAAAAGTAATAAATTCCTATTGGGAATATTTCAAAAGAAAGAAATTGCCAGCACAATATGTAAAAGCCTACAGACAGCCACGAAGCAGATTGACTCAAAAGTCAGCAAATACTATGCATAGTGCTACACACACTGCCGTAATATGGATTTACTTTAAAAATACAGTTTTACATGGGATAGGTTGCAGAAGACATTAAATTGGTAATCTTTAAAAAAGACTCTCTCTATGCACAGCTATAATAAATTAATCAAATTAATTATTAGAACAACAAATGAGGGAGTGTATTTGCTGAAAGCAATTCAAGAATCTCAAATTAATTTTTTCAATTTGATGTAAGGATAAGTGATCTGTTCACAGAGCCCAAGAAATCCCAAAATGAACAATGTATCCAAATTTAAAAAGACTTTCCTTTTACAATATACCAGATTTCACAAGCAGATTGTTATTAACATGGCCAAAACTTAGCCAAGATTACAGGAAAGCAGGTGCAATAAAAAAAATTATTTGTATTTCATGTGGCAGTATTTGCCTGCAAATTCAATTGTTCTCATGCTAATAAATTGAGCTTCACCTCTCCCATTCTGCAGTGCAATCTTTGGATGAGTAGTCTGACTCTGAAGCAAAATCCAAACAAGTTATAGCATTCATTGGGAGCTATTATTCCGTCACCATTTCAATCTTAAATGACAAATTTTGTGATACCAAATAATGGAAATGTACAGGCTTCCTGGTTTTCACAACAGTTTGGCTCTAAACACCATAGCCCATCGGATGAGGTATTTCAAGATCTGTTACAGGAATGGAATATATTAACATTATTCATGCTAATTGTTCGATACTTTAGATGACACTTTGAACACTATCATCTGTTCAAGTGTTCAGTTGGAGCAGCCAAAAAGTAGATTGTTTCCTTTACCCAGATCTTTAGCAGGAATAAATCAGAGAAATTCTATTAACTCAATGTTTCCTGTTATGGGTTCTGCATTTTGCTTTCCTGTTAGTTTTTACCAGATGTTTTTTTTTTTTGGTAAGACATGCAAGTGACTCAATATCATTTAAAGATAACAGAACCTCACAGTAAAATGCAGAGATGACCATTGCTACATGGCTCTTGTAAGCTTCGACCTCCTTGCACTCACTACCAAAACCCACTGGGTACAGTTTACCAGTCTCAAGGTTTGACACTACACTGGTTTACATTGTAAACACTTGCAGGCCAGCGATAGCAGGAGGGGCTGAACTGCAATTGCTGTACAAATTGCTGAATCCCTTTCTCAGGTAATGTTAACACCAACTCAAGACATATTTTCCACTGTATTATCAAAATCTATGAAGTTTTCACATACTGCAGTCTGAATGCTACTCTTACTTACTCTGCATGTAAGCTTTTGTTCCAGCCATAAAAAAAGGCTAATGCAAAAAAGACTGATGTCACTAACTGAGGGTTATTATTCAGTGAGATAAAGAGAGGGAGGGAGAGAGGGCAGGCAAAAGACAATTGTTGCTTTTGTACTCAAGGGTGTTCTTTCCTTTTTAGTTAGCAGGAATCTTGAATATGTTTTTACTGAGAGCTCAAGTTTAAAGCCTTCATGTTGTAAACATATTTGCTGAATTAGCAAACATTTGTCTATTATTATCTTCTTTTAAGGAAAGCTATGTATTATTACCGGAGAGAATAATATTTGTGTATTTTTTTCCTTCTAAGAACATATTCAGTTCCATACCAATGAAATATAAATAGTGTTTGACAGAATTAGTGTTTACCTTATCCTAATAAATTGAGAATTTTCAAATACATTTTAAATAGTTTTACTTATGCTATTCTGATAAACTGTTACCTTGACAACAAGCATAAATGAATACGTTATTTCATTATATATTTTCAGTGCAGCAGTTTAAAATTGGGATGGAAAAATAGCTTTTTAAAAATACTTTGCTTAACTTAATTCTGAAAAGATAAAAATAATTAATTTAATGTCAGAAATGAAAGGTCAGAATTAATTCTTCAACCTAAAATCTTACTGTAACATGGTCATTATTACTATTATGTTTTAATACATTTACAAAATATTCAAGTTTCATTTTGAACAACTTGGGAAAACATCAAGAAATGGAAGAGTTTAGGAGTTGAACTCAAGGAAAGACTCATGTTCCAAAGTTTTCTCATGACAGACAAAGCTTTTTCTGCTAGTTCAATTAATTTAGGTACTTAATATTTTTTGATTAATTGATCATGAGAGTATTACAGTATAATTTTGATTATATTAGATGTGTATGCTTTTGAAGTCTTCAATTAGTTTAAGAAAATGAAGATAGGCCAAAAATCTGCTATCCTACAGAGACGGGATGTTCAACTTCATTTAGCAAGAAAATCACACAAAGTATTTTTATCTAACTACGATTTATAAGTAACCAAGGGGTGAACAGTGACAATATCTGAAGAGAATTTCAGAGTGGACAGAATCTTAAATACATGACCTATTTAAGTAGTACACTGTGCATTATAAAACCATACTGTCAGCTACACATTCCAGTTTCAGTGAAAATGCAGTATTTAAAAAAATAATTTCCTGCTTATATAGACCGGAATAATAATTAGAATCATCAGCATGGTCAATCTCTGAATTTCACTTCCAGAGGCACTAATATACTGGATTTTATAAATATACCTCTACCTGATAACTTGAAAAACAAGCAACTACATTGTGCTTTGGAAGTTCCTTAGACTTAGCTAAATATAATTTCTGTATCTATTTTAGGGCTTCTTTTGATTTCTGTTAATCTGTCAATTCTCATATGCTTCTTCCATAAAGAAACTGTGCTGGATTTTTGCAGTATATTATGAACAGATGTTATTCCTGCTCTTCTAATTCATATTAGAGGACTTGTATCTTTGATGGATTATGAAGAGTGGATGAAACCATAAGCGAACAACACAGTACGATAAACAAAGTATTTAGGATTTTATTGCTTTTTTCTAAATGAAGTTATTCACAGCAGATAATAGACCAGTGTTTCCACAGTATTCTAAAACTTATCTTTTTATGCCATCAAAAGATAGCAGACTGGCTAACAAACTCTCACATCCTGATCACCTGGCATGATTGGTATTTGCTGTAATCCAGAAGAAAACTCGATATCATTTGAGAGTAAGGACCACAATATGACCATAATGGTCCAAGAATGTTATTTGTAATACCAGGAATTTTTAGGGGTATGTTAAGCAGATCCTGTTTTGCAAGCATGGCTTTATAACTGCAATGCCTACATTGCACATTTGGGCTATCACTAGTAAAGTACTGGATGATCTTTTTGCTTTGAAAGATGTACATATATTTTTTTATATACTGTATAGATTCAAAAAGAAAAGAAAACCATTATTTTATGTAAACAACAGTCTGAAAAATTAACAAGAATAGAAGTATAGAATGACGTGTCCTGAGCAAGTTAATTTTATTTGAATGCTCAGGTACCACAACAAAGGCTCTGCAGTCCATATTTACCCCCTCATCTCCAAGAACACTTCATCTCTGCATTCTAAAAGTAATATTAAGTGCTTTCCTGGAACAGACTAATGAGCTACATGCTCAGATATCTCTATAATTTCTTATTTTTAAAGCCACGTAACTACAATAACATCATGCTAGCAACAAATTATGTTATAAATTGTACATAACTGTACAGAAATAAATCTGCAAGGTACCTAAGTCTCCATCTAAACAGAATAAAGTGGGAGAGCTTTTTAAAACTGGAAAGTACAAGATTGACTACAATGCTTACAGTGAAAATAGCCTTTTGTAGTTCCTTCCTTACCCCTCCAAAGGGCCATCTAATTTCTATGAAACGAGTTAAAATATAAGAGGTTTAAATTCCTTTTTGCTATTTAGAATATTATTGAATTTTTTTTTGACATCACAGATGACAGTAAATGTGATTAATGGCTGCTGATAATTGGAGTTTCATTCCAATGGTTATTGCTTGTCAGTAACAATTAATAGTTCCACAAAAAAACCATTCATTTCACAATATTAATGAATGATGGCTTCTGGGAATTATACTAAACTAGCACTTTCAATTAGAATTTGAATTTTATAGTGTATTGAATAACAGTTTATGGTTTTATAATAGCAGTGATGTTTTATTGTTGCAGGGTAATCACTCTCATTACATGTATGTTTATCTAAGGAATTACAATTTTTATAGTTATCATATTAAAAATAGTCGGTTGCAAGTTGCCATCTCTTTAAAAGTATAGAATGTTTTGGTCTTTATTAGTAAAGATCATTTTGAATGCCAGTTATGTCGGTTTTCTCCCAGTATTTGATAAGCAAAATGCAGTGGTTAGGGGATGCAAAAAATGTTTCTCAGTATCAAGCACCAGCTGGTATGGCATGTGGCACAGCCACCCAGTTGCAAGTCTCCTTCCTACAGTTGGCTGGGCTGTGGATATAAGGCAGTAACTGTCTCATCTGATCATTTCAAGAACTGCAGGAAGAGAAGAGGGGAAGTCTCTAATAGAAGGAAAGACACTGATTTTGGAGTGTCACTGAGAAGCATCCTCACCTTTGGGCTTTTTCCAGTAAATAACTTCCTGCAGTCAGAAGAAGAAACAAACAAACAAACAAACATAAAAAACAAACCAACAAAACCCCACACCAAACCCCAAATTCAACAGGAAGGGAGAAGGAATCAAGGGCTGGCACAGAGCAGCACATAAAGGAGAAAGAAAGAGTTGTTTAAGATAAAGTTAATTGAAAATGCCATCTGAATCAGGACAAAACAGTGCATACCATTTGATACAAGAAACTGGAAAGGGTGTAGTTCTTTTTGGTGACAACATTAAAATTAATAGAGCAAATTTCAAAGTTTCTTAACTGAGAAACCAGCAGGCTCTGAAGTTTAACAAGCTTATAAGATAAATCTTGCAAATGTAAGTATACTAATAAAAGTACTGGCCCTCAGGAAGTCAGTGCATTTCCGACATTGACATCTATATTGTCGTGATCTGAGTCATAGATGAACAAAGTGGAAAAGGGAACAATGTAGAGAAAGAGCTTTATAAAGTTAACTTCTTAATTAGCAAGGCACATACTGATTTCATTTGCATAAGCGCTTTTGCCTAGGACTGTCCTTGACTTAAATTTTTTGAGAATACTCTAAAATATTTCTTCTGTTTGTCTTTTATTTCACTATGCTTTTAAAACTTACTGAGAATTTTGATTATTTTTCTAATTCAGTCTTTCATACACAAATTATCTAATGAGTCTCCCAAATAACAAAAATTCTAGTAATTCAGTCTTGTAATATTCTTACAGACAATGAAGTTAGCCCAGTGTTAAATAAGGTAAGATGAGAATCCATCCCATGAAGCACTGAATTATTTTAGCAAACTAGGTTAAGGAAAAAGTCAACAATTAAAGCAGCTGTGATAATTCTAATTAAATTGAAGTCAAAACTGCAGCCCATTGCACATTCTATTTAATATAATAATTCTCCATCAGTAATGATAATTTCCAAGTCAGTGCCAACCTCTGATTGAAGCCAGTGAGAACAGGAGCAAGACCTTATTTATTACTATTTTCATATTTTGGGCAAGTTTGCAAAAGCAGAAGATTACTGCTGGTGGTAGGGGAACCTCAAAAGATGTATTTGTTTGCTTCATTAGAAAAATCCTAAGCTGGAAGTTTGAATGATCATATGAAAGTATGTAAACCTTTTTAAATTATTTTAACCTCACATTGAGACCACGGGTTCAGAAATATTTTTTTCTAACAGTTTCATGATACTACCTTTTGTTATTTGCTGTATATTAGCACCTAACAGCCCTAATTAGTTATTGTTCCACTGTGGCACGTGCTGTACAGACCATGGTAAAAAAACCCAAAAAACCAAACAACTAACTTTGCAATTCCTAAGGTAAATTTTAAATTTTGTCTAAGTGCTGTTTAGCTGTTATTTTAGAACAACTGTTTTTCTGCAATCATGGTATCTAAATGGGGGGGGTGGGGGCAGCAAAAATATTGGAAAACCTATGTTATTGAGTCATCAAAGTTTTAAGTTATTGTTAAATAATTCTATTGATGGACTGGAGTCTTTTGGTTAGGCTTCTTTAATCATACTCCCTCCTAACCTGATAGTCATACAATTGTTGTGAGTAGAAGTTACTTTCTTAATGTCATCCTTTTTTCACAGGAGTCTCAAATGTCAATATAGAGCCATTTCAGACTTGGATTTTCTGAATGATGATCCATAGAAACACTTCTTTTAATTGGTTCAGATGTTTTTGATACAAATGGTTTTTAAAAGAGAAGAACATTTGCTGTTGTGGATTACCATATTGGTAATTCAATTACTGTTTTCAAAATATAGTATTTTACAAAATACCTAGGGAAACTAGACATTTCCTTTCAGAAAACTCCAGGGGAATGTGAAGGCCAGTACATCTTGGCAGAACAGGGAATGTCAGAGCCTCATTAGCTGTACTTTTTTGGGTGGTGATTCTAGGTTCTGTATGCCCTTCTAGTTCTTAAGTACCCAGCAGTTTTAGTGTGCCTTAGGTCATCAGATAATTAAAATATGCACACATTCAGTAGCAAAAAAAAAGCCAAGTAGAGCATAAGCTATAAGCAGAAAGGAGGAATAGTCCAGGCAAGTACTCTCTTGTTGAATGATCTTGAGGTTGTCTGTGTGTTCTAAACAGCCAAAACTTATGGAAAAGCTCTAACTAAAGCATTAGCTAGTCCCATCTTTTCAGGGGATGTTGTGTATTCTAATGGCTCTGTCCAGAAAACTACTTTTATTATTATGAAGTAGAATAAATTCCCCCAACATGCTGTACTGTGCTCAGGAAAATTATATTTAATATCATAGATGAAAATCATCTTTTACCTTTACTCTAAAAGCTATGTCTTTTTAAAATTTTAGGATTTTCTGCTTATTTACTAATTATTAGCGTATGTTACAATTGTAGTACTGGAGACTAAAAACACATTTTACTGCTGCTATACTTACTCTTCCACTTTGTGATTTCATTCCTGAGCTTCATGAAAAGCAGGATTGTTTCAGTCTACACTGACTTTGTTAAAAATTCTCTTTTTTCTATTCCTGTCTTACACAAAAAAGAAACTCAAAGAAAAGTTTGGCTAGTTTTCGATAGAAGGCTTATCGGTATTTGCTATCATTTCACAGCAGGAGAAATGACACAAGTTTCCTACAGAACTCTCTATTAGAGCTTCTATATTCACATCATTGTTATGCTTATCAGGTGCATAGATTTCAGGCATTCGCCTTCTCTGACTTGTCCTTCTTACCTTCTAGAACTTATGTTTAATAAGCAGTCAAAAGCTCCTCTGAGCTTTTCTAGCAGGAGATAATTGTTCTATATTCTCTGCAATTTCCTCTCCAGCACCATAACATATATCAGCTGCTAATGGTTAATTACTTTGTGCAGTTGCAGTTCAGTCTCCTGAGGAGTGAAATTAAATTTTGTGGTTTTAGCCTAGGAGTTGCAGGCCTGACTTTTTTCCAGGTGGCACTTGACATGATGTTTGCTGATTTCGTTAATGGCCAGAACTATTTCTTTGCATCTAACACTGATGTGGATCCCCCCTCCTCTCAATAAAAGACCATTTATCCACTCCTGCAAGAGGCAGTACATATCACTATAATAAAATTATTCAGTAATTCAAAAAAATTACTCATTCCGTCTGAATTTTGCTTACATTTGCCTGAAACTAACAGTCTTGGCAAGAGACAACTAACCAGCCTAGGAGCGCTGTCAGTTCTAGGAATGTAACACTTGAATTTATTTCTCCTGGAAAGTTAAGGAGAGCACCGTCTTCCTTTGCCAACTGAATAGCTAGTATTTAAATGAGTGCACTGAAGAGAACAATTGAGTTTTGCCCATTTTTACTAGAAATATTGCTGATCCCTATGTATATTGTGAAATTATGCCCAGGTATCTTGGAAAACATGATAAACAAAACTGTTTGGAAATATTCCAGTGAAAAAGTTTTCTCCAGAAGATATGTTTTCATGAACCAGAAGTATTTTCCTGCAGCTTTTGGGATTTTTTTCTAATTTTCACTGATTAGAAATCAGATTCATAGGATCCCTTGTCTGGACTCCTTAAAGTTTGTCCCAAGAGATACAAAAGTTTGTCACTTTTTTTTTTTTTTTTTTTTTAATTTAGCAAATACAATGTTCTGAGAAAAAAACTGGGATTAATTCTTGCAAAATGGAAATAATTTTCTAATAAGCTTTTTAAGGCTTCTTGTTTTCTCTTTTCATATCTGGTTCCCAAAGTAATTTAGAGAATGACCTGAAAGAGGTACTTTCAATTTCAGAAACTGATGATGACCACTTAAAGCTTTCATTACACTGCAGGCAACTGCAATTATGTCAACATACAATGAAAAAAGAAAAACAAACCCAAACCCAAAATAACCAACACCACCACAACCAAAACCCAAACCAAACAAAATTCATCCCAGAAGCTTGTTCAGATACAGAACCAACGCAACTTTCAAGAAAAAAATTTTGACAAACTGTTTTGTCAGCTCTGGTAAGTTTACCTGATAGGTCTACGTCAGTTACAAATTGTTTCTACTAGAGAGTAAACTGTATCTTATGATTCGTATGACTATTAGTAATAATAAAAACCTAGTAGAATAAAAGGCTTTTTTTCCTCATGCTAGATAGGGAGCTTAATTAGCATAAATTTAATTCTGAGAACAAAGAACTATAGAGGGGTTTTTTGGTTTTTTTTAATTGATTCTTAGTGGCAAAAGCTCGTAGACAATCTGTGTGAGAAAAGACAGAATGCTTCCCCAGAAGATGTCATGCTGGAGCTAAATGCTCACAGTATATTTTGTGTGTGTGCATTATAAGCTCATTTCCTCAATTTGCATCTTCCAGTTGTCAAGATAGTTTAAAATATTTAGAAAAATCATAACTAAAAATATAATCCCAAAATAGGTATATTTGGAGCAGTAATTCAGACTTTTTGTCACTTTTCTCATGTGAATTTCCTCCTTATCAAAAATAACATCAATGTATTGCAGATGACACCAAGCTGGGCTGGAGTGTTGATCTGCTTGAGGGTAGGGAGGCTTTAGAGAGGGACCTGTATAGGCTGAATCGTTGGGCCAAAGCCAATTGTATAAGGTTCAACAAGGCCACATTGCCAGTTCCTGCACGTGGGTCACAACCACTGCAGTCAACAATACAGGCTTGGGGAAGGGTGGCTGGAAAGCTTCCCAGTGGAAAAGGACCAGGGGTGTTGGTCAGCAGCTAGCTGAATATGAGACAGCATTGTGTCCAGGTGGCCAGGAAGGCAACAACATCCTGGCTTGTATCAGAAATAGTGTAGCCAGCAGGACTAGGGAAATTAATGTCCCCCTGTACTGGGCACTGGTGAGGCTACACCTCGAATACTGTGTTCGGTTTTGGGCCCATCAGTACAAGAAGGACATTAAGGTGCTGAAGCATGTCCAGAGAAGGGCAACGAAGTTGTTGAAGCGTAAGAGCACAAGTCTTTATGAGAGGCAGCTGAAGAAACTGTGGTTGTTTAGCCCAGAGAAAAGGAGGCTGAGGGAAGACTATCACTCTTTAAAACTACCTGAAAAGAGGTTGCAGTGAGGTGGGGGTTGGTCTCGCAAGTAAGAAGTGACAGAAACAAGAGGACATGGCCTCAGCTTGTGCCAGGATAGGTTTAGACTGGGTATTAGGAAAAATTTCTTTTCACTTAAAGGATTGTAAAGCATTGGAACAGGCTGCCCAGGGAAGTGTCTGAGTCACCATTTAAAAGACATGTAGATGTTGTGCTTCAGGACATGGTTTAGTGACGGAGTTGGCAGTGTTAGGTTTAGAGTTGGACTCTATGACCTTAAGGGCCTTTTCCAACCTAGATGATTCTGATATAACCCTTTACATAAAAAAATGCTTTTAGATTTCAAAAAGAAACCATCAGAAATGTAATGACGTCTGCAGAAGGCCTCTCTACTGCTAATGTATTTTACTTGAAAGGTAATGGAAAAATCTATGATTTCAAGATGCACCACTGTATTTAGTGTCCTACACTGCTCTTTTACTATGACAAAAAAGGCCTTCTTCAGCAACATGGTTAGTTATTATATAACTCTAAATGAAATTATTATATCAGTAATTTATTTGTTAAATTATATCAAGTCAAATTACTGAAAACAAATTTCTGAATTGAGGGCTAAATGCTGGGACTTCAAACAGAAATGCATTCCCAGTTACTACCTGCGTTAGGGTGTTTGGCTGCTATGTATGTGGGGTTTTGCTGGTTAAAAAAAAAAAAAAAAATTAAAGCTATGTGTTTCATTAATTCCTTACTGTGCTCCACTCTGCTGTATACTTTACTTAGAAGTTAAATTCTCTGTGAAGGAAATCCAAAACTTGTTCATGAGCTCTGAAATAAAATATTTTTTTGGTATGATCCAACAATTTTCAAGTGAACAGGGCTTTCATAAAACATATTTTAACACTCCTGTAGATTAATAACGTGTTAGCAGAAAAAGACATGTTGAAATTAGCTCAGTTATCTTTCCATCCCAATTATACTGTGACATTAAGTCTTGTGACATTTAATAAGAAAGGTCATTTCATCCATGGCTGCCCTAACTACTGACAATTTGTGCAACAGTGTTCCCTCCTACGAAACTGTTCTAAAAGGCAGCAGCTTTCTCACATGCTCGTATTTCTAACTGCCCATGTAAATTAAATAAGATGCAGCAAAACATGTAAAATTTTTCATCATACAATTACTGAATGCCTTTTACTACAGATAGAGGAATTAACCAGGACAGCATAAATCCTTTTTTGTAATTGCAATAGCATTAATGGACTTAAAATAAGAAATAATCACGGTATAGAATATCAAAGTATTACCCCTTTCTTTATAGGGTTTTACATTTGTGAATATGAATTGATGGGCTTAAATATCTTCAATTTTTCATTAAAAGCACTGCCATTAAACAAAACTTCTATTGACACCACTAAATGAGCCACTAGAGTAAACCCAGTGTTGTCTTCCTCAAAGCAGAACTTCGTGACAACCTTTAGGACCATCTCAAGATTCTTTCCAGGACAACAAGGATATAAGTTCCTTATCATAGATTATAAGCAAAGAAATCTCAGCTAACTGCTCATCTGGCTCCAAAACTGGAAGGTGTATAGCTTTCTCTGTATCTGAAATAGCAAGCCTTGATAATAGGCAACTGGCTTAATGATTTGAAGTAGAATTTTCATGCAGCACCAAGCAACGATATACGAATGCATGGGCTTGCTCTATAGATGTCTTGGAGATTTTGCAGCAAGTCCCACAGCATAGTTTTGTAAAACACCACTCAAACCATTTCAATTAAGTTCTACCTCTGAAAGTTACAAGTATATTAAATCAAGTGTATTTAAGACCATCATTTTCATATTTTCAGATAACTGTGGAGTCACACACTTCAGTAAAGGGCTTGGCTTTTCAAAAAACAGTCTGAGTATTTATAGCAAATTCTTTTATACTCCATTACAAAATAGAATTTTATAGTAACGTGACACATCTGGTCTATTGTTTAGGTAGGACAGATGTTTCAAATCAAGAGCAGGCTGTTTGCTGCAGGTAAAACCTCTCTGAAAGTCACAAGGACTAAAGGTTTGCATACTGCCCCATTAAAGACTGGGTAAACTAATTCAGGTTCACGCACATGGTAGAAATGTTATTTTTTTATTATGGCTTTATTCTGCTCAGCAATAGCTATTTTGCAGTTTTTCTGTCATGCTACAACAACATAAAATATAGGAAAATCTAATAACAAAAAGCAAAATTAAAAGCTTAATCTTGTCAATATTTTCAAAAGATAAGAAAAAAGCAGCTGAATTTTAACTACTTTATACTATGGAGATCACATGCTTTGATGGATTTGGGGGTGGAGAGAACAGTGTGTGTCTTCATGTTTATTGGCAAAAGTTAATCCAGCTGCTCCAACTTCAGGGCATGCCACACACTGCTGAGCAGGATGGATAAATGAATGAATCATTAAGCCACAATTCTCATCCTTCTTTAAACATCATAGTTATTTTTGATACCAAGTTATAAAAAGTTATCTTCTTGTAGAAAATAGTAGAATAAGAATAAGCACTGTACAAAATCCTCTGAAAATGCCAGAAAACACAGTGCTTTCACTGAAGATGCCTCTGGCATGTGCTTTATGCCAACATCAGATTTCATGTCCCTTTTAATATAATATCTCTATAAAGCGTTCACACCTAATCTAGAAGAAGATAAAGTGTTTACATTTGTGGCAGGAGTAGATAAAACCACAACCAGCAAAACACACCAAGCAAGTAAAATGGTGGGCAGGGCAGGGGGAGTGGAGGCATGGTGATGAAACCAAAACAGTTGAACTAAGGTTTGCCTCTTAATTGTGCTCTTGTACTTAGAACTACCATTTTTCTCTTTTCATTTCAATTTCTTAGGGATAAATTTATGTTTATAAGAAGAGTTTGATTTGACTGCATATAGAATACTGAAGCCACCAAAATTTCTTTGGCACAGCTGTAATTTCTTTAGAAACCATATACATAGCTAACACTTCTGAACATTTTAATGACAGAATGGATTTGTAAACCTTCCTAGCATGAAAAAGCCACAGGGACAGGGCTATCTGTTGGGACTGAGCTGTCAGCTGCTCACTTCAAAGCTTCTTGCATTTGCATATACTGAGTGAAATCAATGCTGACTGAGCACTTCCTCTCTATTTGCACAACCCTCCTCTGCTGACATAGTATCCTTTCTCTGGCCCTAGCATCCTTTCAGCAAGGAGGAGCCAGAGTTACCAGTAGCATTGGCACACAGGTACTGTCCCTACCTCCTCCTCTTGGGGTTGGTGGCAGCAGAAAGCCCTGCTTTTTCTGGGGCCTTCTTACCATGCTCTGTGGTCTCTTTGCCACTGCATCCCACAGGAGCAGCCTGGGTGTGGGGAATGGAGTCCATAGGAATGGATTTTGTCATGGCATTTCATCATCTTCTCCTACAGCAGAACGTAGATTAAAGTTCTCAGCTGTAGTAACTAAACCTGACTCCCTCCTAACTGCTACAGGGTAAGACCCAGCCTGACCGGGAGGAAGGAAGAAGAGGTTCTCAGAAACAGGGCAGGCTGTGGCCTCTGCACAGAGAAAGGGAAACCATACCCATCAGTTCCCTTTTACTTATCCTGACATGCACTAACCTCTCCCAGCATTCAATTCCTCAAATCTTTGCTTCCCTTCCAAGCCTCCCCCTTTCTCCTCACTGACTGAGCCCTGCTCTGCCTGTGTTGCAAAACACATTTTGAGAAATATCAGTGCTCACCTTGAAGGACTTCAGTTTGTAGGCTGTTGTTGCTACGGCCTTTGAACAAGAGCAGAAAAATATTTCGCTTTTTGAATGTGCACTGAGCAAGCATTCAATTAAAATGAGAATTCAAGGTTTTATTCTACCTCTATACAATCTCCTGGGATATCGCCCTACAATTTTAATGCTTTGCAATTATAGCTCTGATTTCTATTTTGGCTTCCAGATGTCCAAAACTAGTTCATCAACTATATTTCAGAATTATAACAGAACTCTCCAGATGCAACATTTTGTTAAATTCTGCTTTCTTTTCAAAAGGTATTTTTCTACTGTGATGACAAATTCTTTTTACACCAGGATTCTACAGTCATTTGCAAAACTGGAAAATATAGTCTGTCATTTCTCCTGTTCTTTATGAAAATGAATGTAACATTGTTTAATTTGAAAAAGCATATAATCAGAGTGTTGATCAACTGCTGTAACCATCAACACGACTGGGAGTTAGTAATAAAACTTTCTTGATGTATAACCATCAACAATACAAGTTTTGAAGGGGATGATGGTTACCTGTGGATAGAAAAAGAAATTCCATCTCTACCATGACCCAACCTGCCAACGTAAAATTTGTAATTTGTGCTGGAGCTGCAGAATGGTACCTTCAAGGTAGGTGCCATAACACAAAACAAAAAACCCACCATAGTTCTGGCATGCACAGTATAAAATAAAAATACAGGTCTTGATAAGAAAATAATCATAATTACTTTGGGTAGCCTTGCATTACTCTTCTGTTCACTAAAACCCAGTTACTGCTAAATAACTTGAAGGAAGTCCATTTTCTTCTCATTGTAGATGAATTACATTAATAGACATTATGGATCTGATTTTGCTTCTTACAAAGTCTATGACAGCTTGTCAGCTTCTATCTAAAGTCTAATCCCTAGAAAACCTTCCTCTTCATATCCAGCACACCACCTTTTAATACATCCCTATTATTATCAATCTAATAACATGACATAAGGCATGCTCAGAGAGTCCAAAGCACTACTTGCAATAAATATGCGGCTGGGACTTCTCCTTGTCAAACATTGAGTTGTGACACAGCTGTCACCAACTGTCACTATTGGACCAACTGACATAGCTGGAAAAAATAATCAACAAACCTAGAAAATGTTCTGATCCCAAAAGCACATCTATTTTACCGTATCAGCTGGTTTTAGCAAAATACACTCTCCCTACAACCTCAACTTCTTGTATTGTCACAGATAAAACATGACTGCTACAAACATCTTCAAGTAGTGATGATGTGATGGTAACAGGCATAAATATTATTAAATGTCTTGCCTGTATTGAGACAACATATATCTACTGGGAGGGTTAAGAGAGACTATTCCACAAGAAAAACAGCTCCTGCAAATTCTAGTCCCCTACTCAAGTCCCTGTGCAAAATTTTACAATTTTATATTAAAAAAATTAATTATAGTTATCTCTCTTGTTTAACACAAAGAAAATAAGATTTTATTCACCATACAGGAAAATTGGGAAATAAGGTCTATTAAATGCTGTCAAGTACTTACAGATCCCATTCAACTATTCTAATCCTAGACGATGACTGTAATAGGAGACTTCACTGTGTGCAAGTTGTGTGAAGAACACAAGGAAATGTTTTTTAAAAGGTTAGAGGAGTTATATAGCAATGGGAATAAGAGAAAGGGTGCACATGTCAAGCCTTTATTTTAATTGGTAGTTTACTTTAAGTAGTTTTTCATTCAACTTTCCATAGACCTTTCCCATTGGTTTACTGTCTCCCTTCCTACAGCAGCAGAACTTGCCATAGGCTTACTCTTTCCATAGACATTAATATGTTTTCGCATACCAAGATGCAAGTCCTTTTCAATAGCCTTCAGGTGTGCAAGCAGACAGTTATTTATCAGATGCAGGAGGGCCTGTTTGTGTGGAACAGGCAGGCAGCTGCAAGTGTTTAGAGTCCCACTGACTTTATCCATTGAAAAGATGTTCCTTAAAGCTTCAAATGAGGCAGCAGTGATAATTATCACATGCTTCAAGGTAATGCTAAACAGAGTTCTGAGGCTATGACAATGCAGAAATAATTCACTATAAACATACATCCCTGATCCTAATACCTGAAGTTGGAAAATATTTATGACAAAGTACAGCTGAGGTCTGATTCAACTGCCATTAAAATTGATGGGAATTTCACCCCTAGCTTCCATGGTAGCAGTTCATAAAAATCTATTTACTAGGGAAGGCAGAAGTAATTCATATGTATGAATGCAGTAATGCTTATCTGTATGCATATGTATATTATAGCTGAGTACATTTCTTTTTTCCAAAGCCAAGGTACTTATAAAAAAAACAAACCACCAACTCTGTCCTTTGTCTAATTTTATGTTCTTACATTCTTATGATATATTTTAGTATCATTTCTTCATGTTTCCCATAAGCTTTCTTTTATGTCTAAAAACACACCAGTAATAACATCTTCAAGCTCTTCTATTTCTGCTAGAAGTTAAATTTATATATATATATATATTATGGCCAAGTTTCTGTTAAAAAAACCCCTTATCTTTGAAATAGGATTTGAAATTCCATACTCTATTTAAATGCCAGCAGTAATTAGAATTCAGGACTTTCATGCAATTTCTTTGGCTTTTTAAAATGAAGAATTTGAAGTTTGATAGCAAATTCAAATGACCATATGACATGGTTTATCTGAAAATGCAGAGTCAGATTCAATTAAACACAATTAACCTCAGAAACTGCCACCACTTCTGTGAGTGAATCGCATCCCTCCCAGCAGTCAAACCTTCATGCAATGAGAGTTTCTCAATAAGCACGTACATCCTTCAGCCCAAAGGGACTGACTGCTGAGCTCCCCTAAATGTCCACATTGTCCGCTTAACATCACTGCCGGTAATTTATGCAAATGAAGCACAAGTACTCTTAATCTTTACAAGATTTTCTTGTGCTTAATGGGTAGATGAATCCAATGACCAGTGAGCTGTACATTATATAGTACCAACTAGGTGTATCTAGGAAGAAAGGATGCAAAAGATGCAGACTTAACTACTTCGGTATGAATATCGTAATGATAGAACAGTTCTGTATCTTAGAAAAGGATTAACTTTGTCTCTACAAATGCAGAATTAACAAATCCAACTCCTAAAAATTCAACACTTCAGTCAGTTGTTGATGGAGTTTGGCCAGAACTAAATCAATAAAACTTTACAGAAGCATAGCAATACACCTATAGAAGCTACTTTGTAGATCATAAATAAGTCAGTAGGTAATGACATCTTGGCCTCCTTTACGTGCTCCAGCAGTATAAGACCCTACACTGATTTAAAATAGCTATCTTAGGATTCCGTTGCACTTGGTCTTTCACAGGAAGGACTGAACAGGCTGCCCCTGCAGAATATCCCAAGAATAAGCCTACTCCAGGATGCAATTCTAGTGGTATCTTGGCTTTTCTAACTTGACTATTAGGAGTTGGAAGCTGGGGGGGGTGGGGGAAACCTATAGATCATTTTCATTTGCTCATTTCCTGGAATCCTGCATTAAGCTTAAGACATATGACTTTTTACATCTCATTCTAAGTCATCCTGCATCAGATACACATTTATGGGAAGTTATATTCCAAACATTCAATTTAGTAAAGCCACATGGTCAAGGAAAACACATTTTGTCACTTACAGCTGTCTATACATTGAATAATTGGTCTAACCTATCTCTGAGTGCCACACTGATTTTTCCAGCTTTTATTCTAAAATACATTTCTTCAGATTCATTAAAAAAAAAAAACCAGGTTCTTCTGTAAAATCTGTCTTCTTTTATCTGAAAAGCAATTAAATTATCTAGAAGTGCACATAGTGAATGGAATGAGAAGAGATGGATTTTGGCTATTTGTATGCTATCTGAGGGGAAGAGATGGAGTTAAGAAGCTTTAAACCACCCAAAAACATAAAGAATCCTGCTTGTGAACTGAAAGATGGAAAATTAAAAATTTCAGAGAAAAGATTTCTGAAAAGATGTGACACATTCAAAACACCATCTAGCTTCACTAATCTCCAGTTTAATAGTATGATCTCATAGGATTTAATGCTAGCGCTCTTTCAACAAACAGATTTAACCAGGGAGCTGAGGCTGGATCACGTTATTAATAATGGTGGAAGTGTATTTACAATCAGAAAAGAAAAACATGACACATATCTTCTGATGGAGTAGTTAAAAAAATGTCCAAAATCATGTCAAGGTGAAAATTTTGAAAGTATCCAGCCAAACTATAAAAAATACTGATATGTTGCATATTCAGTGATCCTAAGTCAAACTGGATAAGAAGTTTCAGACACATTAGAAACTTTATTCTAGTTGCTCTGACCACATCTGAAAGGCAATCTAAAAAAATCATTTTATTGTTTTTGCAAGGAAAAACAAAACTACTGATGTGTCAGCTTCATGATTGTTAAGCCCCCTGCCCAAACATCCATGAACAGACACCTGTATGTCTTTGGCTGATACCTAACCAGTGAGTTGCCCAGTTCAAATTATAAGAAAAAAAAAAATGTTGTTTCCACTATGTTAATTTGACCTCACGTCTTTCCCTCCCAGGTATTGCCTTAGCTGCCTTGCTGCTGGCTACTTTAAAGCAGTGTCTCTCTTTTTTTATCTGTTAATACTCATTTCACTGTCATGGGGTAATTTCATGCACACTCCATATTCCAGTTCCCAGGTCTAACAGTCATCTTCTGTCTCCTGTCCTCTGTCATGATGCAAGTACTTCAAACAAAATAAAATGTTAAAAGTGGAGTTGAAATAATCTCTCTTGCTCCCTCCCTCCCAAAATCTTATTGCAAGTATTGTTAAAACACCAACTGTCACATTTACAACTTCTAATAAATACCAGTCTTGTATCAAAAGTTCTATTTTCTATTTTGTTGAGAATAAAAACATTTAATTTAGAATAAAATTGTTTTCTCCTGTAGGCCTCCACTTACAGCCGTGAAAAATTAATTATCCACGTAGCTTTAGTTTTCAGATATTTTATTGTGTGGGGTTTTTTTAGCTCACACCATGAAAGGGTGTACCTCTGCAGTTCAAACCCACAGAACAATGCATAACTTTATCAGGTAAAGAACCTGAGCCATTCTTTGGTTTATATCAGTTTCTTTAGAGATGATCTTTCAATGAAGCCATTACCAGAGCATTCTATATCCAAGTATTCTGTGGCAAACACAAAACTCTTTGTCTTGCACAGAGACTAATACTTCAGCACCTCTTCACCTACAATAAACATTAACATTTCCATTCCTCCTATTGAAGGGTGTCAAGGATCACATTGCACAGAATCACCCTTTCTATTATCCCTTTAAAAAAAAAGAAATTAAAAATTATCACATAGAAAAAGTACTATTGTGAGGTAGCTGAAACTGCTCGTGTAAAAAGTGACCTATATTAGAATGACATAGGTGTTCATAACGGGCTTTTGAGGAAGAGCAATGACACTCCTATTACAGCCTAATTCACACTGTGAAGTGAAATTATGTTCCAACATGATAACCTGTGACTTCTAACAAGATATTATAGAGGTATGTCTCAAAGTCCAGATGGAGATCAGTGACAAGTGGTGCCCCTCCGTGGTCTGTACATTGTTTAACATTTTTATCAATAACATAAACAGTGAGATTGAGTGCACCATCAGCAAGTTTGCAGATGACACCAAGCTGAGTGGTGCTGTCAATATGCCAGAGGGA
>JANHGN010020998.1:0-21574 GCA_024605025.1 Megaceryle maxima
TAAGTTAGGCAATGCATCACAGGAGTGACCAAAAACTCAACACGTTTACCTTGGCAAAATGACAGAACCTATTTCTGCTGGCTGAAAAAATATTAGCCTTTAATGCGTTTATTAATTTCACTAAACGTACTTGAAATGTTTTTCCTTAGCGGTATTCATTATTCCTTTCTGTGTTTCATAGTTACTCTTATTTATTTTTTCCATTTTGTTTTTACACCAAGGAGACTGCAGTCAAATAACACTCAGCAACTCATTTCCTCTCTTTGGACTGAAAAATTAAACAGATACTAAATTATGACAGTGAATTTAGAAAGGAGGGCTCCAAGGGCTTGAAAGAACATGTCTGAGATAATATGATGCTTCTAAGAATATTGCAATCACATCCAAGCAATCACCGAAGCGTGCCATGTAACTACCTCCTCAGCTAATATGCTTTTTTCTCCGTGATGACTAATCATGTTCTATTAAACAGCAGTAATGCTGGAAGAACTCAACTATACAAGTGTAATGAAGCCAGTATTCTCCCCGGACAGATTAGCTACAACTGATTTGACACATACCATCATAGGAGCTTCAAACCTGACAAACTCTGTGCTTGCTTCTGATTTATGCCGTCAAGCTCTTCAGAGAAGAGAATGAAATCCAGGCGTCGCGTTTGGTAGAGGTGAAATGTACTGATGTGCTTAACTGTCAGTTACGGAAAGTCACCATCTCTCCTTCCTTCTCTCGCTCGCCTCTCCCTCCGCCCCCTTCCCTCCACACTCGGGGAGCCTGCTCATCCCCCCTCCCTGGGGATGACTGCTCTCCCATGGTCCCGGTGCCACGCGCAGTGTATCCTGCTCAACCCACACACTCTCGCCCGATTGTTTCCATCGTTTGAGAGCTGTCACTGAAACAACTGCTTTCTCTGCAGCCCCTTTTGTCCCTTCTCATCCCCTCGTGCTCTCCAGATGCACCGTTTCCGGATGAGACAGGGATGTACCAAAGGGAAAAGGGAAAAGGAGAGTTACCAGACCCACAGAGCAGAGCTGTGATGGGGATGGAGGAATATGAGGCTGCTGATGTAATTCAGGTCAGCGAATACACGAGTGAGCTCCTCAGATGATGGTGGGCATCCTTCCACTGCTGTTGTTCCGGTTATTGTTCTTCCTGGACAAGTTTGGAGTAGCCATGAGGACAAAGCGCTCGTCAGGGCAGCCATACTGCAGGAGAACGTCAATGCACTCCTGGCTGGAGGCCTGCCGGGCGTAGGCCAACGCCGTGTTTCCATGGGCATCGCGTGCCATCACATCGACACCATACTACAGAAAGAAGAGACGTTGTTAGAAGCTGTGGTGCCGGCAAAGCATTAGAATAGAGGGAGTGAATTTGGGACAGATGGGTTTGAATTTAAGTGAGGATCATAGAATCACAGACTGGCTTGGGTTGGAAGGGACCTTTCAAGGCCATCTAGTCCAAGCCCCCTGCAGTGAGCAGGGGCAGCTGCAACTAGAGGAGGTTGCTGAGAAGACCATCCAACCTCACCTGGAATGGTTGCAGGGATGGGGTTTCTGCCATCTAGATGGGAGAGTGGTGGGGAGAGGTAGGAGAGGGAGCTGACAGGATGCCAGCCTGACAGTGTGAGCACAGCATCGCTGAGTCACATATATGAAGGTTTCTAGGAGGAGGGAGTCTCATGTGTGGAATAAGATTTTCCCCAGTGGTGTTTCAAAGAGGTGCCAGAGGAAACTCTCCTTCCTTACTTCCTACGCTCTCTGTTGCTGTCCACCAAGCAGCAGACAGGCAGAAACACACTTCATCATAGTGCTGCCTTTTGAGAGCATGCAGTGAGGAACATCCAGACTCAGGACACCAGCAAACTCGTTGTTAAACCTTCAAGTAGCAGGTCTGGGAGGTCCTGCTGAGGGACACAGACACAAGATAGCCAACCCAGCCAGCCCCCTCCCCTGGTCACCAAGTACTTACCCAAATCAAGAGCTGCACTAACACCACATTTCCTTTCCTGCACGCCAAGTGGAGGGCAGTGCGCCCATCACCATCTCCGCAGGTCTCGTTCACCTCTTCCCGAGTCCCATGGGCAAGTAGCAGGATGACTGTCCGCAAGTCCTCCTCGGCTGTAGCCCTCAGGAGATGCTGACCCAGGGAAAGTTCCAGGCACTGCAGCGGGGCAAGGAAGAGCTTCTGTTCGTATTTTGCACGTATCCAACGTTCTTTTTCTTCCCTAGAGAAGTCAAAGGAGACAGGTCACTCTAACTTCCTGAACTCTAAGTGGTGGCAGTTTGGGTAGCAAATAGTGGTTAGCCAACAAGAAAATTGTTCCCCCTTCAAATTTTTGTCAAGAAAGCGCTCACAGAAACAGCTCCTCCAAACCTTTGCAGTGATGTGTCACCCATCTCATCATTACTGAGCCATATTACTGCAGTGCCTGAGAACCCCCTAGGTGGATGCTGTGCCTACAGGGTTGTAAGATCACAACAGGTCTTCAAAAACCCTGGGCTGCCTTGAGGGCCTGGCAAGAGGCCAAGACAAGAGGCCTCATCATCATGAAGACCAGTAACAAAATAAGCAGCCTGGTTCCACGTCGTTGTGCTGCAAAACACAGGACAGAAAATGCACCAAATTTCTGTATCTAAGGCCAGAAGCAAGCAAGCACCTGGGCTTACATTTCAGACAGGAGAGCAAGCCCTGGAGACCGAGCCTTGCTTGCAGAGGTGCTCTTCCCTTCGGCAAGTTGAGTAAGGTTTCCAATGCAAAAGGCACATGAATGGTTATTCTGTTTGTTTTTCCAAAATCCAAACCTCCAAAACAATACTTTGAAGCACCATTTCCTCCTGCTACATCAAACTATCAAAAGCTTTCTGGATGCTCTTAGGTTACAGAAGAACAAGGGCTACAAACAAGTCCTTCATATCTCCATTAAAAAAATTACCATACAATGATATGATCTAAAAGATCTAGCCTTAGACAAAGTCCCATTTAGAGATACCTCAGGTAATCTGTGCAGCCTGTGAAATCCATCTCCATTACCTAGGCCAGGCCACTTGCTCCTGGTGACAGATTTTCTCCTCCGGAGTACAAAAAGGCAGAGCTCTGTTTACGCCTTTCAGCCGTGTTGACACTACTCCCGGTAATCTAGTGTCGGGTTAGCCCTAATCTGTTTTTAAATACTTATGTAAACAGATCCTTCCAACGGCAAATCTGGATTAGTTTTGCATCATTTCCTGGTACATGTGGAGTGACCTTGCTTTGACCTCCCTGCATGCTTTCAGGCACAGCTTCCCAAAGCATCCAATCCTCTACCCCACCACAATTTACCTTAAAAACAGACCCAGTGTTTTTTTTGGTTTTTATTGTTTTTTTCCTTCGGAGAAAAAGTGCAAACAGAAAGTTAACACAAAGAGCACTTCATTTAAATCAAACCTCTGAATGGCTCCTGAAAGCTAAAAGAAACACCAAAAAACCACTCCCAAAACATTTGAGGAGCTGCAAATTAGCCTTTGATGCAGAAGCTGATAAACAGAACATCATTTCAGCTTTTCCAGATGGAGAGGAGGAAGAAAAGGACTTCAGTTGCTACTGCATCCTCAACTCATGTTTTTGTGGTTGTATTTTTTAAAGGTGAAAAAAACCAAACATATCAGAACCAGTGCCACAAAGAGGACAAAGTAACATGCAACCATTTACAATAAAATGGGGGCATCTTTGCACCACTGCAACATTTCTTCTTCCAGTATCCATCTAGAGTATCCTCGAGAATGTTTAGCAAACATCTATGTTTTTTTTAAACATGGCTACAGCGGTATCCACAATATAACCAATACATCCACTAGACATTCAAAATGTGCCAGGCTGAAAAATGAAGTGATTCAACCTGTGCTGTTCACACATCAAGATTTAGGGAATTTATTTCCCATAAGCCTATACATCCTAAAGGCAAAATATACCTCAAACACATAAGTAATAAAATTTTTTTAGCTTAGTTTGGAATCTGCAAATGAACCCCTCTTCCTCAGACAGTCTCTTTTGAGTGATAGTAACTTTTGGCTCCCGTCATAGCATTGGTGGCTGTGATCACTGTGACTTGAAGAGAAGTCCCTTTGTGTTAAAAAAAAACTAAGCTGTTTTACACAAATCTCCCACTTCTAATCAGAATTCACCTAAAACTTTAACAGTGATGTTACAGCATGTGCTGACATAGGGACAATAAACACCATGGTCAGGTGGAGGCTTTCTGAGCTTTAGGCTGCCGGTTTAGAAATTCACTGGCACAAATTCCACATTTGCCATGTGTCATATGGGAGCAGGACAGACACCAGCGACCCAATCCTGCTCAGGTTTATTCTTCTGCCTCAAAATGCTGGGAAAAGAGGAGAAAAGCCCTTTAAAAATAAATCTAACAGGAAGGGGGAACATGCTGCTACCTGCATTAGTAGATGGAGAGGATGCAAATGGTCCTTCCTCAAGGACCTCTCCCGCAGTATGATCAAGCAACCAATTCATTAACACCTAATTCTACTTTTGGCATCTCTCTGAGGGTTGTGCTGGGAACACAGCAAACTCTATGAACAAAAATAAAGGTGTTTTAAAAGCCTCAGACATTTGGGGGCAGCATGTCTCCGACATCAGCTACTGAGTAAGATTTAGGTCGTACTCAACAGGACAAGAAAGTTAACGTCATTTGTATTTTCTGGTAGAAAACAAAACTTTATCACAGAGGCAGGAAGGAAAAGCACGTTCACCCACACCACATGGACAGGGGAGGGACTGTTTTTCAGTGAGTATCTAGAAATCCATTGCCCATGGACATCCTCCCTACATCTCTGGCACAAGCCATTTCATTTAGAACGGGAAGTCCTGAGGACTTTCCTGGAAGACAACTTCAGCTCTGCCGCTCACCTTCATCTTAGAAATCCCAACAACAGGACATAAATACTGCAATTGTTGCTCTGATGCCCCAGTTTCACTTCTGGGATCCGCAGCTTGTCTTGGTTGAGTTTTCATTTCCCCCAAGGAAGGCCAGCCTAAGAGCAGAGTTGTCAGCAGTAGATCACTGAACCTCATTGCAGTTCCCTGGAGGACCACTGCTCACATCCCCTGTTAGCTAATGAGCTAAAAAATGAATTATTGGAGCGGTCAGCAATAAGCAGGAAGAGAAGGCATGGTGCTTCATTTCAGCCAGTGCTGACATACCTTTAAGTAAATCAACTGAGTAACAGTATGAGGGAATGTGAGGAAGAGCAACTAATCAGGAGAAAGACACCAAAGCAATCCCTAAAAATAAAGGAAATGTACATTGGCTAGTAAATATTTCCCTCATTTTCTTCCCTAAGCTGTCATCCTGGTAATTTCCACTCTAAACGAACACCTCAACACTAGAGACTTTCAGTTGCAGTTGTCAAAGCCAGACCAGGACTCTTCTACAGAACTTTTAAAATCCAGTGGAGCCTGTTTGTCAGGACTGGATTAAAGCCAGTGTGCTGGAGAGCAACACTACCACGTGCTCAGGTGGTCCCAATGATGCCTAATGCTGGAGAACGTGTGAGCTGCCTCTTCCTCATATGTACTAAAATGATGGTTTTTTTCAGTGACCGTGCTAGCTGCTATTTTCTTTTCAACACGTGCACAAAGGAATTAACAGGTTAGAAACTCCAAGATAAACTTCGTGAAAGAAAAAAATATAGTTACAAGATCAGACTTTCTTTGAGCCTTTTACCCCTGAAGCTTTTTTTGTGTTCAAACCCAGACTGCTGATACAAACTTCAAACCTTCCTGGTTACACAAGAGCCAAACACAACTGCAAAATCCTCTGCAGTACCAAGAGAAGAATAAGCCACTAAAGCCTCGGCCAAGAAAACCCACCAAGCTCTTTGCTCTCGCAGAAGCCACCATCACTAGTGACCTCTAAGCACACTCAGTAGTGTGAACCATGAAATCTCTGCCATGGCAGCAATGCTGTACATAGGTAAAGGGTTATTAGAAACAGATGAAAATTTCAGTTCTCAGTTTATTTTGATCTAATTAGGTGCTTGCTTCTCAAGATAACGTCCAATTATTTAAATTACTCTGCCAGCCACATCACATCATTATTATCTGGAAACATAAATACTGGGCACTGTAAGGGGGAGGGCTAGCATAGAGACTATGAAAAGCAGATCTGCTCAGAGCACAGCTTCGCTCCAGGAGCTGCAACTGCATTCCCCACTTGTGGGTTTGCAGCAGAGATGCTCATCTGGGAGCCCACGTCCTACACAGCTCAGCCCTGTAGAGTGCATCGTTTTACTCTCCTGCCTTGTCTGAATGCATGTGGTTTTACAGTTGACAAATCTGAGCAGGAGCCTCATACTGTTGGTATCGACTCCCCATCCTACTCCTCCTCCCTCCTGTCCACCTCTGTCTTCCACTTATAGAATCACAGACTGGTGTAGGTTGAAAGCAACCTTTCAAGGTGATCTAGTCCAACCCCACTGCAGGGAGCAGGGACATCTGCAATTAGAGCAGGTCGCTCAGAGCCCCATCCAACCTCACCTGGAATGGTTCTAGTGATGGGTCTTCTACCACCTCTCTGGGCAACTTGGGCCAGTATCTCACCACCTTCAGTGTAAAAAATGTCTTCCTTCTTTCTAGTCTGAATCTCCCCCCCTCTTTTAGTTTAAAACCATCACCCCTTGTCAACAGGCCCTGCTAAAAAGTCCCTCCCCAACTTTCTTGTTGGTTCCCTTCAGATACTGGAAGGCCATAATAAGGTCTCCCTGGAGCCTTCTCTTCTCCAGGCTGAAGAACCCCAGCTCTCTCAGCCTGGCCCCACAGCAGAGGGGTTCCAACCCCTTGTATCATTTCTGTGGCCTTCTCTGGCCCTGCTCCAACAGGTCCGTATCTCTGCTGTGCTGAGGACTCCACAGTTGGACCCAGCACTGCAGGGGAGTTCTCACCAGCGTGAGGTTGAGGGGCAGAATCCCCTCCCTCAACCTGCTGGCCACAAATTCCTTTGTCCCTCACATATACTTGGTGGAGAGGCATGGAAGGCAAATATGAAAACATTGTGCACAGTGGAAATAAAAGCTGTGTTCACATGGTGACTCAGAACTGTTTGTGTAGGCAATAGCAAGTGGATGGAGAGCCTGAGAACTTGCTATCAAAATTCAACAGCTCCAATGCGAGAGCAGCCTTGTTCTTACCAAAGTGGTAACAAGGATAATAAAAATGTTGTGTCATTTGCTCAGTATCTAAAATTACTCACTGTTTGTTAAAAGACTCGATGAAATGTTGAAAGGCTGCATTAAAAACATAATGGAGAGCAAGTATTTGACAGGTTTAAATTGATTTCCCACCACCAGAAATGATGACCAGGCTTGGCACAAGCATTTTGAAGTGACTTTTTATCTTCCATACCTCTGAAAACTCTAAAAAGCTCTTGAAATTTTTTTATCTTTTCTTCTCTCTTGCTAAAGAAAATAATTCTGTGAGGAAGCCTCTAAGTGGTCTCTCTAGTGTCGCTGTGCAGGTGCTAGGCCTGTGTGTTGCCATTTCTGGTTGCTCACTGAAGTACATCCATTTAACGCAGGAGTAACCTGGCTAGCTCAGCAAGAGCACTGCCAAATTTTCTCTCCTGTTGGCCAGCTAACAAGGTTAATGTGTCTCTTCCAAGAAAATGAAGTAGATCTAACCCTCGTACTTCCCAAACTCCTGGAGAGTCCCAGAATGTGTCATTAGCTTCATGGTCCAGCATGCAAGAAGCATGCATCACTTAATGACTGGTGCCAGGCAGCCGGTTGTGCCGGGCTTTGCCATTTAAACAAACCTTTCGTGATGACCTCACTTGCACCTGATAAACCGCATCGCTTTGGATAGAGCTGGTGATGTGGCGTTGGGGTGGGTAAAAGAGAAACATTGAGGATGGGGGAGATGGGATTGAAATGTTGGGACAGGTTCATGATGTTTTTAATTGCAACAAGCAAAGGGGCGGGGGGAGAAGAAGAGAAGGCAAGAAGAAAGGGCTAGCAGCAAGGAATTTCCAAGTGTCTTCCTGCCCCAAGCAAAGCAGGAACTGGGAGGAGAGGGAAGAGGAGCTGGGAACAATATGCTGAGAAAACACAGGGGCTTCCTCTCTCCACAGGAGAAGACCCCACTCTATTGCAAAGTAAGTGTTTAGCAGTTGACTGCTTCCTAGCATGCATGCCTTCTCTCCCTGGCTGCGTTGCTAAGGGGGAAGGCGCACAAGCCCACTGGGGATATATAGGTCCCTTGCAAACAAGAGGGCTCCAGACAGCAAACAAAGACCGATGGGTATTTATTCCTTAATTACGAAAAGCTTTTAAGAAACAGGCCACTGTAAATCCCGCCTGACGAGGAAAAGGACCAAGATTTATGGGTGCTGGGGCAAAGAGGAAATAAATATCTCTCTGGCTCCTGATCAATATTATGAGTGTTTTGCCAACCTACAGGGTGTTTTATGAGCTGTAAGGACAGAAAAAGGATCATTAATAATTAAATAAAGTCAACCTATTAAGCTTATTACTTCTTACAAGTTAAACATCCCCAGTGGACGAAGACCAGCCCTATAGGAAAGCCGCAGATAAGCCAACCCATGTCTTGTCTTGGACTCTGGACCAGGGCTCTCCAGGAGAGCAGCATAGCAACCCAGCTTGGAAATGATTTAATTGATGTCTTTGCTGGGGACTTTATCTGGCTGAGGGCTGTGTTCAGCACACTGTTAAACCTGTAAATTCTTGTCCACCAGCGAGGAGAGACAGAGAGGAACAATTCAGTGCCATAAAAACATGCCCAACTCAAGTTACTTCTCCTACCATCAGACCCATTCAAGCAACCAAACCAAAACACCAGCCCCAAAAGACATGAAAAAAGGCGACATCAGAAACATGTCCAAAGCCCCTCTCACTGCCAGGGAGCTGTTTTCTGAAGGCTACAGGTCAGGATCTTCTCCATCATTTGCTCCAGTACTACATTTTCCAGTTGTGCAAAGCTGAATGTACTTGTCAAATTAATCATGCCCATCATGACACTTACCAGGAGAACTGTAATTCGGATTGAATGGAGCTTCTCCACTTCCTTTGCTCTCTCTTCTGACAGCATTCCCCAACAACAGGGGTCCCAAAAAGCTGCTATTCCTGCACTTTCAGGATAGCCTTCCAGTGATGCCATGGAGTAACCAGCAGCTCTCCCTTAGGTGTTAAGACACCTGTGGGATTTATTACTGCACAACATTCATTACCAGCCTGGCCGACATGACTTTGGGCTTTTCAGAGAAATGTCCTGCAACTGTGGGCTCTGACACAGTTTTATCACATAAAATTGTAGCAAACTTATGTTTTCATAGCACGTTGCTCAATCTAGTAATTTTTAAGGTATGCTCAGTAAAATGTATCACACCTGAGGTTTACACTGTATAAAGTTAAGCAAAAGCTACATGACCTACCACAGTAGGGACACTGCAGATACTAAGGAAAGGATTATTAAGTTGAGAATAAAGATTGGAAGTGTGACAACTGCAAACCCTGCAAGCTGGTTAAGTCTTTTCTCTATACAAATCCAAATCCTTTTTGTTCCATACAACTATGTGAAATGAAAACAGTCCCTAAAGATTTAACAAAAAGCCTTAAGAATGCCACAAATCCTACTTTTCCACTAACCCCAAAAGCCCCAGAATTTTTTTTAAACAGCATTGCCAGCAACATTTGGGAGGAAAAAAACCCCCAAAACTAATGATGGTGAACTTTAAGGATTTTAAACACTTAGCTTGGTGAAAACTATTTTTAAAAGCAGTGTGAACAGTGGAGGAAGATGGGTTTCTGCTAAGATGTGCAAGGAAAGCCCTCATGAGAATCTGGAATACAACAGCTATGAATGACTGCTCCCTTCCACCCACCCTCTGCTGACCAACAGAAAAATGATTGAGTTTGTGATCCGGTTCCTCTTCCCTGAACGTTGATGGACAAGCATAGATACATCCCTGTAAAATTTAAAACAAGACATACCACTGTGCTGGCTATCTAAAAAAAAAAAAAAAAAAAAAGGCTAAATTAAGTGAGTTATTGCTGTGTGGTTCTAGATATGTACATGGACTGCTTCCATTTCTTGGGTGGCATACGTCAACCCTTGGGCAGTCTACGTCAACCCTTGGCCGTGCTATGAACGTTACCTAGCACAAGCCAGAATCACTCTATGATTCTAGGAAAAGGTGCTCTGCAACACTTGTGTGGAAATGCTCAAACCAAGCACTATATTCACCTCTTGCTTTAGTTTGCAGTAATATATATATATATATGGGCAGACAATAGTGGTTGCAAACAAGTATCTAATGCCTTTCATTATTCAAGTGTAACCAGACTTAATCCGATGTCTTCAGTATATAAATCAAATTGCATTGTGCCAGTACCTAAACATAGACTGGAAATTTCTATTTACAATCTGATATACAGCCACTTGGGTTAGAAGAGTTCATTAATTCCCAATTTGTTCACACTAATTTTCTCCTACAGAAAGGCTATGCTTAATGCAATAGCATTTTACCTATAGTTCAAGAAATCATGACATCTTTTTTTTTTTTTCCTTTATTTTTAGGAAAAAAATAGGAACATTCCATTTGACATCAAGTTTCACAGAAAACACGGCAGTAGTTTTGAACAGATAGCGGAACTGAAAATGAACTATTAGGAAATGTTTTGTGGAAATGAAGGTAGTCTGTTATCTTGGTTATGCACATCTAAAAATCTGTCTGTTTTCACCCCAAACCAGCCTTCTGCTTTCATATACATATTAGTGGAAGCTCTTGTGCAGTATTCAAAGGTGGAGGGAGTGACATATAAATATTTCAATGCATAAATCTCAATAATCTGTGCCAGGTGAGAGACGGAGCGAGGTAGCCAAGTGAGGTTCCCACAGACCCTGAGTAATGTGGCATGTAACAGGGACGTACATCAGCGACGCGCTTTCCAGCGGCCCCTCCCGTGATGCGACTATCACAGCGCATTAAGGATACCATAACAGTCGCTGATGTGATCTGCTTTGGAACGTATCACATCATAAACAGATGAGAGAAGAGAAATGGAGCTTTTCCTCTGCTCGTAATGCTCTCAGGTGGAGAAGCAGCATAACTATGAGTGCACTGATGCCTTATAAATAATGAGGGGGGGGACGGGACCCTCTGAGGTCTACCCAAAGAGCTGACAAACTTGCAGAGCCGACATTAAATTAAAGAGATCCTAAATAATAGCCTAGTGGCTTCAGTGATCCAAAGTGGAAAAAATCTGTCGTGGGCTGCAGAATGGGAACGCAACCTTTACCTGAGGATCAGGAACTGGAAGAGGACAGTCTAGTTACAATGCTTCACAAAGACCTTCACAAATTTTCTTGACTATTTCAATCCTTTGCTACTAGTAACTCCTAACACTTTGGTTTGCAAGGAAAAGAAAAAGCCCTTTCAGGGGGCTTTAATATTATCTTAATTCCAGTAGAAGCAATAAGATGATACTCTTCGGAATACTGGAAAAAAACCAACACCCAACATTACACTGAATTTATATAAGACATAAAAGAGAAAATTCAAGTAATAAACATTGTATTTGAGCATAGACTATGAAGCAGCAATCAAATAAAAACAAATGCCTGTTCTGCACAAGTCAGAAATGGAAGGCACATCTGCAGCTGAAGGTCTAGAGGGTTGGGAAGCAGCCAGACCATTACTATGGGCAGCATTTCTGTGACCTGTATTCTTCAGATGCTACAGGGATCTTGCCACTGTCCAGCTCTTCCCTAGTGACTTGGAGCTCTCCCCTTTGCTCCCCTCACCTTCTGACATCTCCTCATCACCAATTTCAATACCCCCCATACCATCATTTACCTCTCCAATGCATCTTCCCCTCTCCACCAACATGCCTGTTCCACTACACCATTTCTGATGATTATTTCTTCAGCTGCTTTGGCCACCTCTTACATCTCACCAATGCTAAGGACTCTACAGAAATCATTAATGTCATCAGGCTCTTCTGTTAGTTGTATTTTTGTTAACAACTATTTTTATTTAGTAAAAACGATGCCTCTCTTGGCTAGTTAGACTTCCCAAGGCATTCGTGGCAGTGCTGGGTTAATGGTTGAGCTCAATAGTCTTAAAGGTCTCTTCCAAACAAAATAATTCTTATGATTGTCTCCATTCAGCAAGCGATGGGACTTGCCTCTACCTCAGTTTTAGTGGGCTACTGGGTGTTTGATGCCTTTCTAAAGCCACAAATGATAATACGTTTAAGAAAGGCTGTTGGTAGATCAGCATTAAGTAGATGAAGAATTGCCTTGAGTAACTACAACTAAAAAAAGAAATAACTAAAAAAAGAAGACGACTTGAGAAATGCTCAGCAGTTAACACCCACAGAAATCCATGAGGTTTCCTCCGTACCTAAGAACTGAAATCTCCATGCTGTTTTTTATTTGCTTGTGTATTTTCAACAACTCAACACTTGGGGTGCCCAAATGGGCCCTAAAAGGTGAGATTATGGAAGAAGAAATGGACTCGGCTTCCAAAAGACACTCAGAGTACTCAAGTACTGCTAAGGCAATTCTAATTGCGCACCTCTGCCTATTAATCACTTGCAAACCTTTAGGCTTTTATGATTTACAAGCCATACGTTTGGTGCTTAACAGTGGGAAACCCACATAAAACCTGACAGCAAAGAAAATCTGCACCAGAGACGCCTGCCAAAAGTGACAGCAAGTTCCACTTTGAGAGCACCTCCAGAGAGAGGTGTGAAGGGATTTAAAAGCCGTGTGCCAGGATTTAAGCCAGAATTAAGGAATTAAAGCCTCTTGTCTAAGGGCTCTCAGTGCCTAAGTGTTCTCTCTCTTTCATCTACTTCCCTGCAAATCCTTCTTTGGGACACATTTGGAAATTATTTAAAAAAAGATAAAATATCCCTAATCTGTTAGCAATTAGAAGAAACGTGAATATTATTTTCTGATTTGTGACTCAATCTTAAAAGCAAAGTCACTGAAATAATGACATAATCTCCTGAATATTTCTATTGTGCTCCCCACCACCAAAAAAAAAAAAGTGGGTATGTCCTCTTCTGCCCACTATGCCCCAGGGCTGAATGTATCAATAAGGACATCAAAGCCCTGAATGGGAACTGCCAAAAATTGTAATTTCTGGTTTGTGGCAGCTGCAGCCCAAGGGCTGCCAAACTGATTAGTTACCTCCTAATTGTCTCTGTGCAACTTGGGTTTGAGGCAAGGAGGTGGGAAGGAGGAAAAAGCCAAGGAGGATGGAAGTTGAACAGCAAACACATGGTGCTCAAGTTGTCCACTACAGAAGTGACCTGTTTGCAGCTGGTCATTGATGTATAAGCTCTAAGCCAGGATTTCTAAGAGCGGCGACGTCGGCTTCTTTTCAAAACCCAGACGCAGTGTGACTTGAGTGAGTAACTCTTGAAAATTGGTAATTTCCTGGTGGTTAGCAGGAGAAGGTCTGCCAATGGGAAAGCAGAAGCTGCTAATAAATTTATAGTGCGTTATATGCCAATTAGACCCCTTCAGCCCTTCAAGAGGCAGCACCACCAATCAGGTTACCATTCCACAAATGTACTCTTTAGAGCTGAGCTCATCACAAATCAATCCTGCATTTAGAGTGCAATTCTCATTAGTATTACCCAGGAATGCACTCGTGAAACAATGCAAGCAGGGAGTTTTCTTCTCTCCTCTATGTGCCCTTCCCCAATGCCTTGTGCGCAGCTATTTGCTTCTCATACACAGGCACGTCCGAACTTCAAATTGTAAATAATCATTCTGAATACCACATTAATTCTGCATCCAACCAGATTTATTACACACGTCATACCTGGGAGTTTCGCCGTCATTCACAAGCCAGCCGTGAACTTCTTGGTTAAATTACATCCTTGTATCTGACCATGCACCATGCAATATTCTATCAACACTGTGATTTGGAGCAGATCCCTCAGCTTCCCACCCCATGACATCCACAAGTGCCAAGACAACCAACAGTGCTTATTTGGGCATTCAGAAAAAGGAAAAAAAAAACAAAAAAACATAAGCAGAGAGAAATAAATGGTGTGGTTTTTGCATCTTCAACGCGCATACAAATTTACTTTAAACCTCTGGTCACTACTTAAACTGCATCCTGGTCTTGCTTATAGTCTATGCCAGCACCCTTCTGGTTTGGATCCTTTGCAAAGCAAGTTTGCTTTATTTTTCTGCTGAATAAGGCTAGAAACAAATCTTAGTTTCAGCTTTGCAGCCTATGATGGTACAAAAATGCCTCCTGGTCAGAAATACAAGGCAACCTGAGACTCTGGTAATGCATTTTCCTTTTCTTTTCCTTCTCAAGCTAGGTTCAGACCTTGGAGAAGTACACCCAGAAACCTGACCCAACCCCAGGTGGCCTCTGCATTGTTTCAATTCAAAATTACTTCCCATTTGTTCTGATCGAGGTGAAAGCTTTGTGATGTGCTCTCATCAGCTGCCACAGCACAAGCAGTAGACAAATGTCATATGATTGTAGTTGTTTTGGCTCTGAATGTCACAAGATGTTCTTGTAGGGGCTCATGAAACAAGTCACAGGATCAACAAGCACAAACCCAGGAGGTTCCATCTGAACAGGAGTAAAAAATTCTTTCCTGTGAGGGTGCCAGAGCCTGGGACAGACTGCCCAGGGATGTTGTGGAGTCTCTTCTGAAAAGATTCCAAACCCACCTGGACTATACGATCTTGGGCACCCTGTCCTGGGTGACCCCACTGGAGCAGGGGGATTGGACAAGATGATCTCCAGAGGTCCCTTCCAACCCCTACCATCATGCTGTGTGACTGTGTGTGACAATCTGAGCTTGTGACAGGAAGAACAAACCACTATAGTCTTTCATGGCAGTGCTTTTTCCTCCTCATCCACTGGGATGCCCAAGACACAACATGGTAGTCACTGCTGGAAGCTCAACTTGCTGCACCTCCTCTACAGACATAAAATCCACATCACATAAATGTAAGGAACAGGAACTCTCCCATGCAATAATTACCAAAGCAACCTTCCTTTCCTTGCTATCTCTCCCACACAGCCAGGTAAGCTCATCTTTAGTTATGGCAGGACCAAATTTTACTTGCCAAACTGCCTCTGACCCACTAATTTTAAATTTTGTGTAAAAAAACACCCCAACCTTAGGAAGAGTAGTGTGTGATGCCTCAAGCCTTGGGCTGTCACCTGCATCTTATTTCTACTTAACTTCTTGAATAACATTGGAATTCACTTTGTCCCCTGATGGGCGCCGTAATGAGAACCACCTGTCAATCACGGCTCCATTAGCCTGGACAGACTTTCACTTCCTGAAACAATTTATTGGATTCCCAGCAGCAAATGGACCTTCTTCCTTTTGAGCCATGCATTTTGGGGAGAGCTATTCATCGGGAGCGGGTCTCCCTTCTGTTCCTGCTGAGCAGTCATTGTTTCCCCCGTTTGCTCATGAAAATGGTTTCCTGAGTTGACCCACCTCTCCTTGTCCCCGGCAGGCCGAGTGTTTGCCAAAAACTTCTTTCCACTGCTCAGTTCACCGGCGCTATACAAAACCCACCAGCTGTTTCCAGCCACTGGAGCAGAGGAAAAAGTCAATTGTACTGTTAACCCCTTCCCAACAAAAGCCCTCTGCAGAAGGTTGGCTTGGGTTGGGTGGTCGGTTGCATGTGGAGAGCTAGAGGGGCAGGAGTCTGCCATTCTTATGGCAGATGAAACGGGACTCCTGAGGTAGCTCCTTCTTACTTAGGAAAGAAATAGCTGTTCTCATTTAGCATGAAAACTAACTAAGTATTATTTTGCTTTCCTTCTTCCTCTCTTGGTTACACTCAAATTGCAGCTCAAAGAAAAATCTGACTAATAGATGCTAAAACTACTTTTTGTTGAAACATTATCTTTAAAGGAGTATTTTCATTTCCCTGAATGTGCGCAGTCCTTATGAGGCTCATTTGCAATGTGCCTATCTGTTTTGATGAGATAATAAAATGCATTTTATTTAAAAATGTTTCCATTTTCCCCCAAAGGAATTTAAATGGTCAGTTAATCTTTCTGCTTCAGAACAACTCACTGAGTAAATAAAAGAGGGTTCAAGATTATATAAACCAGTATTTTTTTTTTCATTCTAACACGGATTGAAGACTAAAATACAACTGTACCTGAGTGTCAGCTGTATGCTCTTTTAGCAGAAATCAGTTTAACTTTTCGTTTGGGAAAGAAAAAAAGTGGAAACGAGATGGTAGTTATCTCTAGCCTTCTGTGATTCTCAAGTCAATAGTAAATGGGGGGACTCGTTAGTGCCACAGTGATCCAATCAGGATGAAATTATGCAGTCATGTAAGAAATAATATCTATTAGGCTAATTTAATCAACGAATACTTTACAGATGAATTAGAATGCAGAATCCAATTATTTCAAACATTTGGACTGTCAGCCACTGTGGTTTTGAAGCAGTGGAAAGGGAGAAGAGGAAGGTTTAAGGATCCTTTCCCGACGAGGGTGGCTGGGCAGGAGAGCTTCTAACAGCAGCAACCTGACAACTACAATCAGCACCTTCCGCGGCTCAGAGGGCTTGCGCCGGGGCAGCCGCTCATCTAACCCCTCTCTGCGGCTCCTGGGGCACCTTCCTCCAAGATATTGGTATGGACAGCTTGATTTGCCACTTTCAGTGGCTCATAATTACTGTCTCGAATCTTGATAATTTCCCCTTGCCAGTCACCCTTTTAAAAAGAGGCTTACACTGTAATTACAATAGATCTGTCTTTTTTTTTTTTTTTTTTTTTAATTCTGAAGAGATGTAGCCCTGGATTGGTGCAAAATACTCCGGTTCTGGCAGAAGGCCATCGGTTGTACATAGTATTTCTTCCCTTTCAAATGAAGAGCTTGCTTTGCAATGTCAGGTGAAGGGAAATGGTGTACAAATAATTAATACTAGAAGGGAAAATTAGTTTAAAATGCAACTTGACTCAAATAGGAGAGGACAGAAGAACTGAGGCTGGCGAGTACACACAAATTACATCCTTGGTCCAGCACAGCTCACCATCTACTTTGCTGATGCTCTGTCAAATCACAAGAGGATCATAACACTCAGCAGATTGTTCCTCCACCAAGGAGACTTTTAGACTGGGTCCTTGCCACAGTATAAAGGCACAGGAAATCCCACATCCATGGCCCCCCTGTGGAGAATTTTCTCTCAAATCCACTGGAATTGGCGTTTCCTAGCGAACTACAGCAGCCACCCTCACACCCTCAAGCTAAGAAGTGACCGTGAGAAGTCTCCTCATCACCTTACACAGTTTAAGGTGGATTCATGTCCTTCAGCACTTCTCAAGAAATAGGGAATCATCTTACACCACCTACATCGACCAGTCTCATCACATGGGGCCTGCCCCTTGTATTTACTATAAGAGCACTTACGTCAACAACTGAAAATGGCAAGTGAGTATGTTTCGCTCAAGTCTACAGGATATATTCCCCCCTCTCATCATTAACAGACAAGCTGCTCCTGAAAGCTATTACTACCTTGTACCAAAGTAAACAAGGCTACAAGAAAACTGTGAAGTCTCTATCTCCTGGACTATCTTCCACAAAGAGCTGAGTGAGCTTCATACTGCAGCTTAAGCTAAAAACCCTCACGCCGTTCTCTTGGCTTAGGTACTCCTTGAATACTTGAGCAGTAACACGAAGAGTTCAGAAAACCTGGTGCCTGCTGCAGAACGCAGATGCCCGGTTGCTCTGCAAGGTCTGTGCTGAGATTCTCACTGTACCTGTGATCCAAACATTTTTCTGCCCTGTCATCTGGAGAGGTTAATGGACTCTCTCATTGACTGGCTCTTGCTTATTTAAACATTTAATGCCCTTCTGATGCCCAAATTATGCCTGTTTCACGTGATGGATTAGCACAGAATACAGCAGAGATGACTTTCTGCAATCTGTGGAATATCAAATTTTGATTACTTCAGGAGGTAAAAGTGAAGTTGTAAGTAAACTGTTTTGATTGATAAGGAGCAGAGGAATACTTCATTGGAATCCTTGATGAATGCCTGGCAGGACTATGATGAGTCTCCACAGAAGACATGCAATAGCTCTGGGAAGATTTAAAATATTTATTGCTCAAATAAAACAAAACCAAGTGAGATGAGCAGGTGAAGCAGCACAGGGTGATTGTAATCTGCCGATCAAGACCAAGTGCAATTCTAATTTTTGCAAAAACATACTAATTTTCCAGCTTGCCTCTAGAACACTGATGCTTATTTTAGGAATTTCAGATGCTGCTTTTCTGCAGTGCGGAAGTAACGACCATTCCAGACTCAGGCCTTCATAGTGGATTATTTTCCAGTTAAGGCTGGCAGTTGTTCTACTTTTGGGCTATAAGTTATTTAGCAGTACCTTTTTAAGATAGAGATGTAAGATCCCCATGGGCCCCACTCCTTCCAGCGGCAGCATTTCCAGCTATGAGACTATTGACTTGAAACTGAGAAAGGTTTTCCCAAAGAAGTGTTCCATGGTGATCCAGCTGCTACCTGCTTAAGTTTCTATGTGATGATGCCCAGCACAAGTACTAACTTCTGCCCCAAAGTGAGGTGTAGAGCCTCTCTGAAGAGACAGGCTGCTTTCTTATCAATTACAAATCTCTCTTATTCAGGGCTTTGATGGCAATAACATGTCAACAATCTTCTTGTGATGACAGAAGCAGATGCGACCCCTCCACTCTGAAACAGTTGCTGAGCTGTGTCTCTGTGAAAATCCCTAAAGTTCTCCCTGACTGCGGGCAAGGGAAGGGTCTTTGTTTTTAAAGCATCTTCTCCAAACAGATCACACTAAGGGAATCTTCTGAGATACAAAGAAATAAAAAAAAAAAAGCCACTAGTGAAGAGTATGATGTATTTGAAAGGAAGGTTGCATCAGAAGCACCTTCTCCTCCTTCAGAAAGGGAGCTTACCTGAGTCCACAGTGCTGTTTTGTTGTTAAAAAAGAAAAAAAGGCACGGTGACAGTTACATGGTGAAGAGAACTGAGTTTTTATTTTCAGTTTACAATTACTGGGTGGGGTTGATGGATGCTTTGGACAGAGGAGTCTGAAAGGAGGCTTTGTAACCCAAGATGATTAAAACAGTTGTCTTGAGTGGAGTTTGTCTATTCTGAAAAGAAGTGGGGGAGACTCCAACTAATCCATCAGCAATCTACTGCCGGCAGACAGATGCGCAGATTGGAAATGACAGCTTCGCAACAGGTTCGAAATCAAAGTGCAGTAAAACCAGCTAGCCATTGCATGGTGCTGAAAAAAGCTGCCTGAGAGCTACAGTGATTCTGGCAATTTTCACTTTTTCCAGCTAAGCTACTCCAAGAACCAATACACGGTGTGCTAGGAATACCAGGGACTTTGATGTCAGTCCAAGGAGGATAAAGAAGATCCTAGTAATAAAATGAAGGATGCTTTACAAATGTATCTGCAGGATGAGAACATGGTGGCTTTGGAAGATGCTTTGCTATTTCAGACGCAGAGTAGAACCCAGTGACAGGGTCTGTTACTGATGACCATCAAAACAGACCTTGCAAGAATGAAGACTAAGGATCTGATGTCTTCACTGCAAAATCCTTGGACTTTCCAGGGCTGTGAGGCTGGATGATCATATGTCCCACATCACTTGCCCTCTGCTGATGCTGTTCAGGATAAGATTCTTAAGCCGTAAGTAATCAACTCATTTGTCTACTGTAAAAGCTTTTGAGGTTCTTCCACCCTCAAAAAAATAATAATTCATGATTACTCTGAGATCCAAACAATGTGACAGACCTCACTGGCTATTTTGTATGGCTTTTATAGTGGAAGAAAAAAAAAAGGATTCCTATTGATGTGATCTGGCAATTAAAACGTATGTTCAAATTTCTTGTCTGTGTTAGGAAACCTTCTATTTTCCATCTGCCAAAAGCCAGGCAGTTCCCACAAGCAGTCAAAAGTAGGTCTACCAAGTTTCTGAGCTTTTTTTTTTTAAGCTCCTGGATCAAACCAGAAAGGATGGACCACTGAGAACTGCCGAGTAAAACCGTAGATTGCATCTCAGTGGGGAACCAACCCCAGTCCTGAACCATGCCCAGTGAGCTGACTGCTGGCAGTCCCAGCCATCCCACTTTTTGCTGGCAGTCTGTCTTTTGGGAATCACTTCTGCTTCTGAGGAATACAATCACCTGGCAGCTACCTCAAATCCTGCCTGGATGCTTCAAAAAAAGTGACTGCTCCCTTAGAGATCAAGTGGGCAGCAGCCCCTTAACAGGAACTGGTCTATGAGCTACCACCACATGTCTAATTAATGACCCTGCCGGTCGCAGCTGGAAGAGCTGAGCTGGGGGTGATTAATTAAATTAGCTGGCAGAGGAAATTACAGTGGAAAAGCCAAAGTTTGATTGCTCCATAATTAACCGCAGTGCAAATAATATCTGCATCTATAACTTCCAGCGATGAGATCAGAAGCCAATTGAATTTGGCACTGATTGAAGCTGTAAATATCCTGTGGTGAAAAATGATAGGTTTGTTCTGAAAGGAAAACTTACAGAAATGGACACCCAGCGGATGCAAGAGGGGAGCAGGGGACAGAGGAGGAAAGAGCACTGGAATTAGATCTTGATTTCAGCTGATTTCTGTAGTCTTCTGAAGTGGTGGAGGACTCAACATGATACAGGAAGAAATATTTAAAAAATCTGCTATAGCTGCTGACTACTGAAGGGTCCTTATCAGAGATTCAGCAAACCTGGAAAATAAAAGCCACCTAGATCATCTCCTCCCTTGCATTGCTCCCTGTCACATGTTTACTAGCCATGGGATTCACTGCTTTCCCCGGGAGATGACTGCACAGTTAAGGTAACCAGTCATAGAATCATAGAATTGTTCTGGTTGGAAGAGACTTTTAAGATCATCAAGTCCAACCATTAACCCAGCACTGCCTGGTCACCATTAAACCGTGTCCCTCAGCGTTGCATCTCCTCGGCTTTTAAATCCCTTCAGGGATGGGGACTCCACCACTGCCCTGGGAACCAAACACTTCCAGTCAAAGCACCCTCTCTCATTTACATCCCCTAATCCTAGGAGCACTTTCCTAAACCACAAGTACCTGTTTTTTCAAGGAGTGTATCACCTCCAAATGCCTGTGATCCCCTCCATCTCCCCACAATTAATTATCATTTCATTGACCCGCTTCAGCATCTCCTCCTGAAGATACTCACTGAAGACTTGACATTTTTCTTCTCACTCTTCTCCAAAATTCCCTTTCTATTTTGGCAAGTCATGGTCATGACATGCACACACCTTGATCTTGGGCTTGCACCAATTGCATATTACAATTCCTCTATCAGCATGAAAACAAAAGCACAATATTGATTGTGAACACAGAAGTCCTGCTCTGCTTTGTCATCTCTTTTCAACTACTCTGAGAGATCCCCAACTGATCATAAAAAGTCTGAGAAGACCTCTCCAAATAAAACAGCACAGTTAGAATCATAGAATGTCTGGGTTGGAAGGGACCTCTAGAGGTCATCTAGTCCAACCCTCCTGCTGAGAGCAGGGACA
>JANHGN010021001.1:0-12428 GCA_024605025.1 Megaceryle maxima
TAAAGTGAGAACTTTTTTTTTTTTTTTTTTTTTTCCTAGTAATTTAATTAGTAATATAAAAAATAAGGTAAAAGTTGCTTCCTACAGAGTTTAAGAGTTGTAACTCAGGACAGAGTTTGGCTTTATTTAATAACTGAAGAAAAATCACAACAAACTTGCAAAAAGGAATTTTAAAAAAAAATTAAATATGTAGAATGAAGATTTCACTCACATCTGTTTATTCATTTTCATCTTATATTCTAAACTCCATTATACATTGAAGATAAAATTCACCCATCTGTTTTAATATGAATGATTCAGTTCTTTATAACAATTGTATGCAAACTGAAACCCATAAATTACTAAGCATATTGGGAATTAAATTACTATGTTATATTCAGTTAAAACTATTTTGAGCTACTGCTTTTGCTGTTGACTATTCCAGAAATGTGCATTATTATCAAGTAAAATTTTTAGAATCAATTCAGTATAGCTGCCAAAATCACTGTCTTTGCTCTACATTGGTCTAATACAATATGGAGACAAAACTGTAAAACTGTATGTTTCAAACAAAAAATCATCTTCAACCACTACACTCCTACCTAAGAATGCAGGTTACAGTTTATAGTCTCATATGATTTTTAAGTAAAACTACTCTAAGAAGCCATTTCATCCTTTTTGTCTTCCTTTTTGGCTGTTCATAAATTCATTTCCACTTTAATTCCTTCACCACTGGCCTTTGGTGTTCTCACACTACAAACAGATCATGTCAAGATGAGGATCTGACAATTACTGACTCTTGAAGAGCATTGATTTAAATTAATTTGGTATCAAATACCAAGCACTTTTTTTCATGTTTCTAAAGCACATCTCTAATTGGTGCTGCTGCACATACCCAGTGTACTGCACATACCTAGTGTACTGATGCTTCATACTGCTGACATTGACATGACAATCACAGTGATTCCACAGCACCCTGATGATGTAAATTGCTATTTAGAAATTAACCCACACACAATAAAAACCATATCAAAATGATAGAATTTTTAAAAATTACCCAACAAATCTTGTCTGGATTTACTATATATGGTATAAAAGTTCAGAGCCTTCTAGGAGGACACTCTTTTCTAAAGCTAAAGCAGGAAGTTGGTAAATGAAGGACTGTTAAGAAAGTATGACCTAGTCTTTAGAAGTTGATGTTTATAAGAACCAAGTTATAAACCAGAGGTATACCTGCAGAGGACAATTCAGTTTGGAAAAAGACCTTAAGCAGATGAGAAAATACCAATAGAATGTCACTTGGATTTTAGCGACAGCTCTTTCTTGCATATAGTTTCTGAACTTTATAATCATGATACTGGCATTCAAAAAGAGTAGTCATAGAATCATAGAATGGTTTGGATGGGAAGGGACCTTAAAGATCATGTAGTTCCAATCCCTCTGCTGTGGACGGGGACACCTCCCACTAGACCAGGTTGCATCAGGTTCCATCCAACCTGGTCTTGAACACATCCAGTGATGAAGCATCCACAATTTCCCTGGGCAACCTTTTCCAGTGTCTTACCAACCTTAGAGTTAAGAACTTCTTCCTAATTTTTAATCTAAATCTACCCTCTTCCAGTGTGAAAACATTACCCTTCATCCTGTCACTATAAACCCTTGTAAAAAAGGCCCTCAACCAACTTTCTTGAAGACCACCTTCAGATACTGGAGACTGCAACAGCATGTCCCCAGAGTCTTCTCCAGGCTGTACAACTGCAACTATCTTAGTCTGTCTTCATAGGAGACATGCTCCAGCCCTCTGATCTTCTTTGTGACCCACCTCTGTATTTGCTCCAACAGGTCTATGTCCTTCTTGTATTGAGGGATTCAGAGCTGGATGCAGGAGTCAAGGTGGGGTCTCCAGCTGGGAAAGCAGAGTAGTGGTGCACTGAATTTTACTGTCCATGTCACCAACAAAGATGTTAAACAGCACCAGTCCCAGTACAGATCCCTAAGGAACACTACTCATACTAATCTACACTTCTATGCTCATCTAATTCAGTGGTTTGTGTCTGGCAAATCTGTTAATAACCTAACTCTGACACTAATTTATTTTAATAGTAAAACAAAACAAAAATATTATGCTGAATAGCTGACTATAGAAAATTAAAAGATGTACCCATGTTTTCTCTTCCAACAGCTTTGTGGTGGTTTAAGGCCACCTGGCTGCTAACCAAACACAATGCAGCTACTTGCCCACTCTTAGCACCCCCATAAAATGGGGAGGTGAAAGTATAACAAAAGACTCATGGGTCAAGACAAGGAAAGGGTGGGTTCACTCACCAATTATGGTCACAGGCAAAAAAATCCTTCTACTTGGGGAAAACAAGCTCAATTTAATTTAAACACCACCTCCAAATTACCTATCAAATCAAAGTAAGATAATGAGAAATACAATCAAGTCTTAAAAAACATATTCCCCACACCCCTGATTTCATCCTGCGCTTAGTTTTATTCCCAGCTTTCTTTACCTCCTTCCCACCAGTGGTGCAGGGGAATGGGGAATGTGGACTGCAGTCAGCTTGTAACACATCTCTGTTGCTCTTTCCTCCTCAGGGCAGGACTCCTCACACTCTTCCCCTGCTCTAACATGGTATCCCTCCCACAGGAGACAGTTATCTGTGAATTTTTCCAACATAAGTCTTTTCTTGGGGCTGCAGCTCTTTATGAATTGCTCCAGTGTGGCTCTCTTCCATGGTGTGTAATCCTCCCAGTGACAGACTGCTCCAGTGCAGATTTCCCTCAGAGTCACAGCCTTCTTCAGGTACAGTCACCTGCTCCCATGTGGAGTCCTCCATGGACTGCAGGTGGATATCTGCTCCATTGTTAACATCCATGGGCAGCAGGACAGCCTGCCATCTCACATCTATTTTTGAATACAAAACACAGCTGGGGAAACACTTTGATAATAGAAAACAAAGTTATTTGACCTCAAATCAAGAAACTTTTTACAGAAAACAGCTGTAGAAATATATATTTTTCAGACAAAATACTTACACTAAAAATGATGTCATTTAATATTGTGTGAACACAAATTCTTGCACAAATGCCTAAACTGTCAATACAATGTTCTAAACATTGCTGAAAGTTGTGCTTTAAAACTAAAGACCCTACACTGCTTCCAATTCAGCTCTTACCTATCCAAGTAGCATGTTCTTGTTCATCTTTGTAGGTCAGAGATGCTTTTAGTAATACAAAAGTTCTTACTGAGTTCATAAAGTGCTAAACCATTTAATAATTATGTACCTCATCTTCAGTATATCCTAATATCAAATATATTGACACAAAATAGCCATTTTTGACAGAACTTAATAGTGATCTGTTTGACTGAGATTTTAATTAGATGGAACTTAATTTGATGAGTGTTGTGCTGCACTGTGAGGTAGTTGTATGTAGACAGTTATGTAAGTATGATTTGGCTTGTTACATTGCGTATTTGTTGAAGTAACCCTGTTATTCATTCCTAGTAATGAATCAGTATATGAAGTATGGCTGAACATAGCTCTGAAGCAGCAGAAACTGATGTTAATTGGTGTGCCACAGAAAGTGGGATTCTTTTTCTCTTTAATTTACACCTGTAATACTAGCATTTACATAAGAAACTTTTATGCTGTGTATACAATAGCTATTTTTTATTTCTTTCTAAACCAGTTCTGTTGACTCTGAAATTTACATATAAATTCCTAAGCACTGATTTAATGGTTATAATGGCTCTGCTCATTGCTACAGTTCAGGAAATTATTAGCATGGGTTTATGTTCATGTCTTTTTCAAGAAAGCTCTTAGATTTTTGTGTAAGTATAGATGTGCATATAACCCTCATTTATATCAAAGAGATATAATCTATGTGTCAGAGCTTTTCTGAATGGGAATGATTCCCTAAAATGACACCCTTAATTTCCAAGAATTCACTACTCTAGTTATTGATGTTAGAGTAAGAAGAAAGGAATATCTTTCTCTTTTACTTGAAGAAAAATATCTTTAGAATAAAGACTTCACATTGTATTATATTGAGCATTTACTGAATTAAAGGCTTTCAGTGGTGTTTGGTGACAGAACAAGAGTCAATGGGCACAAACAGAAATATAGGCGGTTTCATCTAATATTTACTGAGAGAGTGACTGAGTTGGCACAAGTTGCCCACAGAAATTGTGGAATCTCCATCCTCGGAGCTACTCAAAAATTGTCTGGGCAATGCCCTGGGCTTTAGGTCGCCCTACTTAAGTAGAGGGTTTGGACCAAATGAGCTTCAAAGGCCCCTTCCAATCCAAACTATTCTGTGATTCTGTGAAATGTTACATCTTGGGGAATAAAGCACTTCTGTTGGTGAATTAACTAATTTAAATGTGTTCTTCTAGCTAGACAGATGTAAAGAAAATGTGAAAAAAACCCTACAAATATAAAACATATGTTAGAAAACCGTATGAAGTTTTACAGAACTAAGTACAGACATAGGAGATAAGTTACAACTCTACAAGATATTCTTTTAGTATGTTCACCATGTGACAAATGTACAGCCACAGAGGTTATGTATAGACCATAGGAAAAGAAAATTTGCAAAAGTAGAATTAATGAAACCCATCTGCAACAGGAGAAAAAGTAAATATTGAGACTCAGACTTCCTTAGAGGATTTTTTTTTCCAGTTGTATTCAGTTGTTTCAAAGGTTTTGTAAATAAAATCCAATTTCCATAATTTCTGAGAATTAGACTGATTTTTAAAGTAGAGAAAGGGAATGACAAAAATTGACATTTTGAGATCTAAAGCCAACCATCACAAGTATCACAGGGTGTCAGGGGTTGGAAGGGACCTTTGAGATCTTTGAGTCCAACTCCCCTGCCAGAGCAGGACCATACAATCTAGCACAGGTCACAAAGGAACGCATCCAGGCGGGTTTTGAAAATCTCCAGAGAAGGAGACTCCACAACCTCTCTGGGGAGCCTGTTCCAGTGTTCTGTGACCCTTACAGTAAAGAAGTTCCTCCTCATGTTAAGGTGGAACCTCTTATGCTCTTACATCCATTCCCCCCTGTCCTGTCACAGGGCACGAGTGAGAAGAGGCTGTCCCTTTCCTCTTGACACTCAGCCCTCGGATATTTATATATATTTATCAAATCCCCTCTCAGTCTTCTCCAGAGTAAAGAGCCCCAGGTGTCTCAGCCTTTCCTCATAAGACATGTTTCAGTCCCAACCATACCGATGACAAATTGTCCTTCCTCCTTCTTCCCCCTTTTCACTGATTATTTTTTTATCTCTGAAGATCTTTTCTGTTAAAGTTATTACAACACTAATCCTAGTTAGAAGTAGAAAGCAAATGTACACTGTAAATCCAATGGATGACATGCAGAATTCACAAAAAGAGTGAAAAAAACCCCAGATATTTGAATTATTTTCAATATTAACTAATTTGGATAGCTTGGCCCTAGTTGTCTAAGTGTATGTAAATATTTATAGTTGTACCTGTGTATACAAATATCAACAATGTATTTATGTACTTTATCCTAAATTTTCTTAAGTGGAGGATATTATTGCTTTTCAATTGCATTACAGTGCTCTGAATCTCTAAGTGACTATGATCAATCATTAAATATTAACTGAGAAGATATCTGGATAATTGTAGAATTTCTGCAGATATTAGCAATGGTGTAGCATCAACAAAATCACAGAAAATAATGAAAAATTTATCTTGAAAATAAGTCACGTGTTTTAAATGGGAGGAGAAAAAATGATGATAATACCTTAGCAAGATGTCTGCAGGACAGTGAGTTTAAAATTAAGGTGTTTAATGAGCAAGATAGGAATCAATAAATCATTTTATCAATGAAGAAATTACTAGATCTAGGCCAAATTAAAAAATATATACACAATAGCCCAGTAATGCTTTAATATTTAAAATATATGATTACTTTCCAATATGATAATTCCTTGCTTACATTTTTATAGTTTCTCAGTGCTTCCCCACTCTTAATTTCCTTTTTTTAACAAAATATTTTCCCTTTCCCTTTCTTTACTCCATTTTTCATATTATTTATAGAACAGGAACTTCTTGTTGTTTAAAACTTCCTCAGTCATGATATTTAGGTAGGTAAAAAGCCATCCCAGTAAAATTCATTTTTTCTGTAGTGTTATGATTCTCTGAAGAAATAGTCAACATATTTAGCAATAAATAGAGGCCAAACTTATAACACATTTTCTTGAGCTCTCTCACCCCTGTTCTAATCATGACTTGCTTTTCCAGAGAATCTAGCTGCTATCAAAGTCTTAACTTTCAATGAAGAGGCCACAATAAGCCTCAAATCATACAGTTCTTCCCAGGACTTTCCTGTATAAAAAGGCAGAATAGCTTTCACTGAAATAAGAAGCAAAAAGCAAAGTGGTGTTTCTCTACAAAGCTTGGCAGCATAAAAAAATATCTGCTAAATGTCATAAAAACAAACTATGCAAATAAAAACAAAACCTGCCAGAATGCAGACTACCTAAATTTCTGAAAGCATTCCATTAACAAGATGCTTGCAAGATTTCCACCAGACACTCCCATAAACCTGTTAAAATTTGAACAAAAAAAAAAGGAAAATTAAGGAAAATCTCAGAGGGTCTTCTAAACCTGCTAGCTACTTCACACAAAAACATTAGTAAATTCACCTGCATAATACCACAAATGAAAATATTTATAAGCCATTTTAATGTATATCTAATTGTGATTTGCTATGGAAATAGTATCTATTCACATGTCTTGATCCACCATTTCCTTCTGTTTTTATACAGATGTAAATGACCTATTAAATAATACTAACATTCTTTGTAGAACAGTGGAAGATTGGACCACTGCAGCATCTAACAGAAATGTAAGAAATATCTGCCTTTTATTCCTTTTTGTTAATCATACAGTTTTTTGTTTCTTTACTAGAGTAATTCTTGTGTATCTTATCCCTTAGCACCTGTCTTCCATTCCTCAGTTCTAGAGTTCCATAGTATCTTCAATTTATTTTCTCATTATTCTCTTCTTGCTTCAAATCCTCCCTTTCTTTCTATCCTGCATTAGGGTAACTTCTTTCGATTAGATTTTTTCCCACACTCCTCTACTAGTTCTCTTATCAAATGCCTTTTTTTTTCCTGTGTGTTGGAAATTTTATTTTTGTTATTCTTGACAAGTTTAAATACTTGTCAGTAAATACAGGCATCTTTACATCTTACTACTTGACCTATTGCTCCAGACTAGTGCAAATTGTGCTACTGTTGTGTATGTTTTCTTCTGTAGAGAACAAGTATAACTTTTCTACATACTATTAGTCACATATTCCTTATGCAAATAACAGAATTATTTAGAAAACTTTCTTTTTAGGAAGGCCAAGTGAGGACTTCTGCCTAACATTAGATTAGACTTTCAATCTGTTTGCCAGTATTTTCTGATCCCAGCAAACAAAAACCACATGGAACCAGAATGATATTATTGATCATTGTGTGGATCTGTTTTAAATAACTGAAGGATATTATACAATAATGAAAGACTATATTTCATAAAGTGATAGACTTATTTGACTAGCAAAGAGAAGGATCTGCCTGCTATAACTCAGTCACTGAGCCAAGCAGCCCCGGTGCCAACACAATCCACAGTACAGTACACAGTAGAGATTCCTGAACTGGGAGAATCTCAGGGAACCAAGAGACCTGCCAGGACCCCACAGCTCAACAAACTGATGTAACCAGGGTGATGCCAAGAGCAACTGCCAGCAAAGTCCTGCCACACCTATAAAAGTATCCCCTGGAGAGCATGAGCAAACAGGAGCACCATGACCATGGGTGGTGGAGCATACAGAAAAAGGCTGTCAGCTTGATCAGGGAACAATGGTATCCACCTGGTAGAAAGGCATGGCATCTCTAATCTCAACACCTGCTACAACTGATGCATATTCCCAGACAGAGTTCCAGGGGGAAGGTGCAGCCCAGAGGTGTCACGCTGCAGACTGTGCCTGACTCTCACACCAGTACAGAATGGCAACAGTAAGCACACCTGCAGGAAGTGTGCCCAGGTAGAGGAATTAGTGGCAGAGCTCCAAGAGGAGGCAAGTATGTTGAGGAGTGGCAAGGAGTGTGAGAGACTGACTACTGGAATTGGACCTTACCATCCCTGGGACAGGCCAGACAGGATGCATAACATGGAGGATTCCCTGTCCTCATTCTGCCCAGCAGAACACAGTGACTTAAGAGATAGGGGGAAATGGTGACAGGTTCCTGCCCAGTGCAGCAGGCATGTTGCCTCCAATGACTGAGCTAAACATGAATCCACAGTATGAGAATGCAGACCAGAAAACCTACCATATCCTGGGCTGGATCAAAAGAAGTATGGCCAGCAAGTCGAGGGAAGTGATTTTCCCCCTCTACTCTGCTTTCATGAAACCCCAGCTGGAGTACTGAGTCCAGCTCTGGAGAGCTGGACAAGAAGGATGTGGACCTGTTGGAACAGGTCCAGAGGAGGGCCACAAAAATGATCAGAGGGCTGGAGCACCTCTCCCATGAAGACATGTAGAAGCACTTAGGGTTGTTTAGCCTGAAGAAGTCTCTGGGGAGACTCTATTGCAGACTCCAGTATCTGAAGATGGCCTTCAAGAAAGCTGCAGAGGGCCGTTTTACCAGGATTTATAGTGATAGGATGAAGGTTAATGGCTTCACACTGGAAGAGGGTAGATTAGTGCAATAAATTCTCCCCTCAGCCTCCTCTTCTACAAACTAAACAATCCCAATTCCCTCAGCCTCTCCTCAGAGGACCTGTTTTCCAGACCCTTCACCAGCTTGGTTACCCTTCTCTGAACTCTCTCCAGCAACTCAATGTCTTTCTTGTGGTGGGGGTCCCAGAACTGAATACAGTACTCAAGGTGTGTCCTCACCAGTGCCGAGTACAGGGGCATGATCACTTCCCTTCTGCTGGCCACACTATCTGATAAAAGCCAGGATGCTGTTGGCCTTCTTGGCCACCTGGGCACACTGCTGGATCATATTCAGGCAGGTGTCAACCAACACTTCCAGGTCCTTTTCCACCAGGCAACTTTCCAGCCACTCTTCCCCAAGCCTGTAGCATTGCCTGGGGTTGTTGTGGCCCAAGTACAGGACCTGGCACTTGACCTTGTTAAACCTCATATAATTGGCCTCAGCCCATCTATCTGACCTGTCCAGATCCCTTCCTACCCTGAAGCAGATCAACACTCCCACCCAAATTGGTGTTTTCTTCAAACTTGCTGAGGAAGCACTTGATCCTCTCATCCAGATCATTGATAAAGATATTGATCAAGAACGGCCCCAAAACTGAGCCCTGGGGGATACCACTGGTGACCAACCACCAACTGGATTTAACTCTGTTCACCACATCTCTCTGGGCTCAGCTGGCCCAGCCAGTTTTGAACCCAGTGAAGAGTTCACTTGTCTATGTCACGAACCGCTATCTTCTTTAGAAGAATTCTGTGGGAGATGGTGTCAAAGGCTTTACTAAAGTCCAGGCAGACAACATCCCCAGCCTCTCCCATCATCCACTATGTGGTTCATAGAAGGAGATCAGGTGGTCAAGAAGGACCTGCCTTTCTTGAACCCATGCTGTCTGGACCTGATCCCTTGGCTGTCCTGCACTTGCCATGTGAGCTTGCTCAAGATGAACCTCACCGTGATTTTTCTGAGTACCGAGGTCAGGCTGACAGGCCTGTAGTTCCCTGAATCCTCCTTCTGGCCCTTCTTGTAGAAGAGTGTCACACTGACAAGCCTGCAGTCATCTGGGACCTCCCCTGTTAGCCAAGACTGTTGATGGAGAGAAGCTTGACGAGCTCCTCTGACAGCTCCCTCAATACTCTCGGGTGGACCTCATCTGGCCCCATGGACTTGTGAACGTCCAGGTGCCATCGCAGGTCATGAACTGCTTCCTCCTGGATTATGGGAGGGTTGTTCTGCTCTCCATCCTATCTTCCAGCTCAGGAAGCTGAACACCCTGGAGGTAGCTGGTGTGTCTAACAAAGTCTGAGGCAAAGGTGGCATTAAGTATCACAACCTTTTCCTCACCCTTGGTTGTAATGTTCCCCCCACATTCAATAAAGGATGGAGATACTCCCTGGCTCTCTTTTTACTGTTACTGTATTTGTAAAAACTTTTTTGTTGTTGTTGTCCCTGTCAAATATTAATGTATATTTAATTGAAAAATCTATACACAAGGCTATTTTAACACTAACAAGTATGCTGTTCAATGGGAACAGACCTGTGATGAGATACCTTCATTTTAAGGACCTGACATTCATGCTATACTTGTGTTGGCAGATTTATTTCAGCCTAGCTCTCATGTCGTTTCAAACACCAATTAGCAGCTGGAAGATGTTAAACACATTAAGGGACATTAACAGCTGGGCTGCCTCCTCCAGCAGCTCTGGCCCAGGACTCCTTGTGCCTGGCCACTGGATCCTTACCTAGTGCCCCGAGGACTGGAGTCTTTGCTCAGGCTGAGGCACACAGCAGCTGCTTTCCAGTTTGCAAGTTCAACTAGTAGTGAAACTGAATACATGTATGTTATGATCCAGTATTTCAGATATGTGGCCATTTTTTATTTTCTTGCCAGGACAAAACAAAGATTACACGATATCGGGTGCACAAATAGGCACTGGGGCTGGTGTGTGGTCTTAGGAGAGATCGGGCAGAATGCCCTTGCTTTCTAACACTCCTCACTGAAGTGGGAGGCTAGGTGTGGCTGGATTCTGCCCTGGTATAAGCCACACAGCAGCTGCACCCCTTTGTTGTCCGGCAGGACCTGTGAAAAGGTTTAAAGGTGATCCCAAATGGTGAAATTAAGACACAAACAAGGTCAGATGTGATGTGCATAACAAACTTTTATTAGAGTAACACAACAAAGTCCCTAGAGTGGATAGGCCAGGGAAGAAAACAGAGACAGAAAAGAGAAAGCAGAAATACAGAGGACAGCAAATGATAGAAAAATTATCACCACTCTCCAGCGATGTCATCAGTGGGGAAGTGCTTCTTCCCCTTCCTCATAGTGTCCCAGATTTTTATACAGTTCTTGCCCATTGCACCCCCGCTTTCCTTCCTGTACAGGTCATAAACTCCTATCTTCTCTGTGCTCCTCCAAGATAGGAAGGGGGAAAATGGTGCCAGGGCTATGTCCTGCAGATAGTTGCAAAAGAGGAGTTTGAGACAATTGATGCCACAGAATTAGTTTATCACAGGGGAGGTTTGGTCCTAGGAGGCAGCTTGAGACCAGCACTTTATGTTTTCCTGCTAAGTCAGTGGTTTTCAAGGCCTGGTTATCACTGGACATTCTGCTCCCAGCATCAGCTGTAGAACTCCTTTGTTTCCAACCTCAGCATGTCCCACACTAAACTCCCCAGTTCTCAGGTTAGGGGGGGAAGTAAAATGGTTTGGTGGGTTGCTGAGACATCTCTTTAGTCCATCCACAAATCTTGTTTAACTCTTAGGTGTCTCAAGACAGACAACAAAAATCCTGAGTGTCTAAGTACATCACTTATCTCTTGGATCATTCGAGACAAGCACTGGACATCCTGAATGTCACAATGTCTTAGAAACACATGATGGACAAACAGGCCATGTGTGACATGGCTGGTGACAAGGACTGCCACAGACAAGGCACTGCCATCAACAGCACCTATATATAGAACTCATAAAACCTAAGTGCAGCCAGCCATGTTTGCAGCATATGGACTCCAGATTTGGGTAAGATATAGACACCCCTGTAACAGCCATCTGTGACCCATGTCCCTTCTACAGCTGTAGCCTCACTCACCCTTGTCCCCCAGAGTAGCTGGTTTTCAGGAAATGTACTGGTCCTGCCTCAGTGACTAGCAGCAAAGACCCCTACTTGCTTCACTAGCTGACACCACAGGCCAGGGGCACCTACATCATAGAATCATAGAATGGTAGAGGTTGGAAGGCATGTCTGGAGATCATCGAGTCTAACCCCTTGCCAGAGCAGGATCACAGAGGACAAGCCACGCAGGAACAGATCCAGGTGGGTTTTGAAAGTCTCTAGAGAAGGAGACTCCACAACCTCCCTGGGCAGTCTGCTCCAGTACTCTGTCATTCTCACAGTGAATAAGTTTTTCCTCGTGTTGAGGTAGAACTTCCTGGGTTCCAGTTTGTGACCATTGTCCTTCATCCTACCACAGGGCACTGTTGAAAAGAGATTTGCCCCTTATACTTAACAACCATCTTTCAGATATTTGTAATCATTAATAAGATCCCTTCTTAGTCTTCTCTTCTCTAGACTAAACAGCCCTAGGGCTCTCAGCCTTTTCTCATAAGAGAGATGTTCCAGTCCCTTAATTGTAGAGAAATTCCTTGTGGAACAAGGAATATGGTGGCTTTTGAGGGATTGGACAACCCCATGCTAGGTCTGGCTAAGCCTCAGT
>JANHGN010021004.1:0-13818 GCA_024605025.1 Megaceryle maxima
AACCCAACTGCACAAAAGGGAGAAGGTTTGAAAGCAGAGTCCTCAAATGCTAGTTATAAAGCAAAACAAAATGAAGGGGCCCGCTTGGGGCGTACCCGCTCTGCTTCTCCCCGGAGCGTGGGGGAGGGGGAGGGAGGGTGAGGAGGGTGACTCGGCCGTCCTTCCCTCCTCGCGGGATGACCCCGCGCGGGTAGGCAGGGAAAGCGGTGCGGCTCCGGGGACGTGCCCGGCGGGATGCGCGCTTAGCGGCGGCCCCGGCCGAGCGCAGGCCCCGCCGCCTGCACCTGGCGTTAGGGGGAAGCGGCCGCGGATCTCCGCGCTTTCCGCCCCGAGACCCGCCATGGAGAAGCGAGGGGAGGGCGAGCCGCTCTCCCACCCCTTGGAGCCGGAGCCCGAGCCGCAGCCAGCGCCGCCGCCGGGGGAGAAGCGCTTCAGGCTGTGGTACGTGGGCTCATCGTGCCTGGACCGGCGGACCACGCTGCCCATGTTGCCCTGGTTGATGGCCGAGATCCGCCGCCGCGGGCAGCGGCAGGAGCCCGGCGGTGCCCTGGGAAGCGGGGTGCCGGCCCGCGAGGTGCTGCTGTTGCTGGGCTCGCCCACCCTGCGCTGCGTGCCGGCCGGACCCGCCAGCCCCGGCCGCCCCGCCGGTCCCGGCCCCGCCGCCAGCCCCGGCCGCCCCGCCAGCCCCGCGCCCGCCGTCTTCATTTTCGAGCACAAGCCGCAGCACATCTCCCGCTTCATCCACAACAGCCACGACCTCACCTATTTCGCCTACCTGATCAAGGCGCAGCCCGACAACCCCGACTCCCCCATGGCCTGCCATGTCTTCCGGGCCACCGACCCCAACCAGGCGAGTGGCGGCGGGGGCAGAGGGAGGGGGCGCTGCCCGGGATCCCCCCTCTTTGTTTCTCCCCCCCTCTTTCGCCTGACGGGACCCCAGGCGTTGCCCTCCGCAACCGCAGAGGGGGTTGGTGTGCTCGGTCGGGGCAAGGCAGCGCTTGCGGGACGCTGCGGGACCATCACCTCCCACACACCCACCCGCGCAGTGGGGGTAACCTGACCGGGGCCGGCCATGCCCGCTGGGCTTTTCCCGGGTCCGCCGTCCCGGGGCTGCACCTGCGCTGCACCGCGCCGAGGTGCTCGAGCAGCCGCGGGGTCCGCGGGAAGGGGTGGGGACACAATCCTGCGTGGCCTTTGGGTGCTGTGCCACCCCCTGTCCCGAACTACACGGCGCACCCACCTGGGTGCCAACCGCTGCGAAACGCGAGTGCACTGGGGGATAGAGTCCCTTTCTTTCTTCCCAGTCCCCCTTCCGTGGGGAGGCCTCGCGTCCTGCAATGGCACAGTGCAAATGCGCCTTGTGCTCAGTGAGCAAAATGCAGAATTTGTGTTAGACTGCCCTTAGAGCAGTGTCCGTGTTGGAAGCAGACCACGTAATGAGAACTGTGCTGTCACGCAGACCCTCAGTGGTGTGGAAACCATCATTTGTGACCAGCGGGCCCTATTTTGCTCCCAGGTCATGCTAAGGACACCTGGATGTTCTTAGGCACACTCTGTAGTGCTACAAACAACCCTAGGTTTGGGTGGAGACATTGTTGATAAAGTGCCAACTGGAAAAAAAGCTCTAACAGTAAGACTGTATTTTCCTGACTCTTCTAACAGGCTTGGCTCATGCATCAAATGTGCAGCAGACTTCTTCCTCCTCCCTGTTGAGAGTATGTGAGTGATGGCGATGTGATGAGTAGGTCTGGTTGTTGACTTAGCATGGTGGCAGTGAGAAAAAGGCCTTTCAATAACAATACTTTCATTGAGTAAATTGAAACACCTTCCCCTCAGTTTTCACAGATGTGTATGGAGGTAAAATGTGTGCAATTGGAAATGCTGGATTTTACCAAAACCACTTAGCTGACTTACTAGCTCTACTGAACAGTTGCTTGGGATTCTTCTGGGTTTGATTTTTACTTTTTTTTTTTTTTTTTTAAGTGAAGAGGTTAGGAAGTATTAAGAAAACAACTATTAATTTTCTTTTAAACCAACATATGGACAGAGATTATGACACGGGAGGGATTTAGATTGTGTACATAGCTGTGGCTTGAGCCATCATCAAAAATAAGACAGGCAGTATCCCAAGTGGAGGTAACTACGCTTAACTTGTTGGCAACTGCTGCCACTGTTGTGCTCTGCCAGGAGGGAGCACGCGGAATGAGCATGAAATGGAAGGGATTGCTTCTGGCAAGGGAGGAGCCAAAATGTCCTTTTAGGAGTCTGACCATATGGACTGAAGTGAGCCTCTCATGGACTGAAAGTTCCTGCTGTTGGCAGAAGATGCTGAATCAAATTTATTTCTGGGGTAGATGTGCTCTGGTGCCCTAAGTTGGTAAGACAGCCTCATTCTGTAAGATAGTGGATCCCTATTACTCTTGTGAACATGCAAAATACTATGTACACTTACACTTTGGAGGCTGTTTCTAACTAAACTTCTTATCTATATGTCTTCCCTTTTTTTCTTGTAGAGGAAAATGTTGTTAATGGAATTAAATCCAATTGATACGATAGGTGGACTTCCTATTGAAGGAAGTTACTGATGTGAACAAGTTCCCTTTTATAAACTCCTGTCTTGTTCTGACAATACAGTCTAAATTTTGTCTGTCAACCATGTTATCATTACCAAAGAATAAGTCCCTTGCATGAGGGTTACTTAGCACATGATTTTCAGACAAAGAACTACAATAAGAGTAGTAAATGCAGCAATGTGACTCACAATTATCATAACAGGCAGGTTTTCTTAAGGTATCAAAAGGAAAAGAAGGTGGATTTTTTTTTCCCTTCTTGAGTTTTGTTACCCATTGTTGATGCTTAGTTGGCTAAATCCATGCAGGTTTCTAGCTGTTTATCTGTGCTTAAGCCTAGTCCTGAGCAGATGAAATCAGGCTGCAGGTTGCTAGCTCTGAAAATCTTTTGAAACTCTTGATTGTTATAAAATAGATGCTGTTCTTGCAAGCTTTCAAGATTTTTAAGTATGTCCTTCTGTTTCATATTGGTTATGTGAGCTTCACGGTGCGTATTAGAAAGTATTTTTCACAGCCGTTATTTTAAGACAACCTCATTTTCCACTTAGGCCACAGTCACTTCCAGCCAATGTAAGTCAGCGCTGCTACTGAGAGAAGTGATCCTGTCCTCTTCAAGCCTTGACCCCTCACTTCTTCCTCTCAACTTGATCCTTGTGGCAGTACAACTGTTTGTGCAGCTGCCTGGTGAACAGGATCAGGGAGCTGACTGGCATGAAATTTACTTTTCCCCCACCTTTGCTGGTTTGGTTCCAAACCTCTTCCCTTGTTTGCTTTACTATGCAATGCTTATACCTTTTGCATCAAGACATGCAGATTGTAGGCACAAGGTAGCAATGTGAGTGGCTGAGAAGGGGGAGGGTCAGATAGCCTTTCCAGAAGCCGGACTGACTTCAGACTATCCAGAGATGACTGCAAAGCCATGCTGTCACCCATCTTGGAGGTTTTAAGTTCAGCAGCATGCTAAAGTCCCTATGGAATGAAGGAAGAATACAGGAGATGTCATGTCTTTGAGTTAGAAGAGACCTAGCTGTAGTTTTTTAATGATGAATGTAAATTATGAAAGTGAGAGGATAACAGTTGACTACCAAGAGATTAGTGCTAGCACAGTAATTCAAAAAACAGTGTAGGTGAGAATGAAAATTTTGGCTTTGGGCTCATTGCTTTGCCCACCAGTGGTATTGCACAGTGCCTAGGATGCCCCGTGCGTTTACTGTGACCACAAAAGGGGCTGTTATTTGCCAGTCCCTGCAAATTTCTTTAGTAGATGACCAATAAAAAGCCAATACCATATGTGCTCTGAAAACAGGGAAGATAGCATCTTTTAATGTTATTTGCCATCACTGAAGAAAAAGGAAAGAGTGATGTGGCACGAAGCACCTTCACTTTTTAGTTCAAAGCCTGCAAATTGTAGGTAGAGCTGAAAAGCAGGAGCCAGTGGATTGACTCTTGTTCTGGAGTGGTACTTTGGCACAGTGTCAAACCTAGAGCTCAGTTATCGATATGGGTGTGGATGCTACGATAATTTTACTGGGGCGTGTGTATGTTGTCTTTCTTTTGCCCTTTAGTTCCAAGGGGAGAGAAAACTTATGGAGCCATTTGACTGGTGAGGATGGGAACAGAAAATATTCACTTTTTTGTCCCCCACAAAATTACTACAGTGTTTGCTTCTCCTAATTTTTCAAAGCAGCATCCAGCTGAAGTGGATGAGGGTAGTTGTCTGTTCAGTGCTGGCTAGTAGCTTCTGAATAGCAGCCAGAGATTTGTTAGTTTTGCATTGCTGTCACTTGAGAGTTATCTACAATGTGTGGGGTCTGTCTGTAGACACCAGATGACAACATTGTCTCATTTTATATTTTGCAGATTTTCTTCACAACCCCAGGAACAGTTGTTTGTGTGTTTGTGTTTGTTAGCTTTTTTTTTTTTTTGGCCTTATTTTTTGTGTGTACTTTGTTTGGGTTTTTTTTCTGTGTATTTGTTTGTTTGGGTTTTTGTTTGTTTGGGTTTGGGTTTTGTTTTGGTTTTGGGTTTTCTTTCCTCTTAAACCAACAGTTTATGAGTATAGCAGGCATACCCTTTTCCCAGCCATGAAGAAAAGCCCTTTTGATTAGCATTTTCAAGCTCAACTTCAACACATTTTTACCATGAAATAGTGTTTTTATTATATAAACAAGATTTTAATTGTGCAAAATGAATCAATTCTGTTTGACAATTGCCTTGAGTTCCCTGCTCTCTGGAGGAGAGGTTTATGGACTAATCTCTTTTAGCACTTTTTAAAATTATTATTATTATTATGCTGATCTAGACTGTGCATTTTCTTCTTGAAACATGAATAAGCATGATTTGGGGGATTTTTTTTTTTTTTTCATTTTTTAACCTTAACTGGTTCCTAAATGTAATTATGCTGTAATTGATTCTTATTAGTGAAGATAGTTGTCTCCTCCAGTTAAGCAAGAACTTACTTGGTGCATTTTGTCTGTCTTCTAGAAACCTTATAAGCAATGATGTAAATACATTGTTATGAGGTTTCAAAACTAATCCGAGCTGTCTGTGCAAGAAAAATATTCTGGTGCACAGACCTCAGTAGGATTTAGGTCTTGTGTGTATAATCTGGAGATGCGGCATTGTGCTGCAACCACATGTTGGGGGGAACTAGGTTGCCTCAAGGCGAAGCAGCAATAATGGAGCATTTTGCTGACAAAATAAAGCTGTGGTAAGAACTGGAGAGGTAGAGGATCAGAACCAAGAGCTGGCAGCAGGCTGCTTGTAACTCAGATTCCTGCTCTGTCATTGCTGCATGGGCTAAAAGTCAGAAATGTTTGTCTATTCCAAGAGTGTGTTAATTGTCTGTTAGATAATCTATTTTCAGTAAAGCGAGGCCATAAGACAGTTTATTCTGAAAAACAAGGCATCAGTATATAAGTCTTTCATTTTAGCTATTCAAAGGAGCCTTTTATGCTGTAATAATACCACATTCTGCAAAGCGGCTTATTGGAGAATGTATGCTAGAAATGTTTGAAGAAGAAAGTTTGTGAACTTCACATTCATAATTCTTTTGTGCTTTGATTTTTATGTGACACAGGAGCATGAGCTGAATGTCGGCAAAGTCTTGGCACATTAAGTATGTATGTACAGCATTGTTGCAATTCATATTAAAATGTTGCATGGGTTGAGTCATCTGATAAGGTGTTTTGAATAAGTATAACAGACATGATAAAAAAGGTGGGCTCTGGGTTTTGAAGGATTCTGCAGGAAATTGGAGACAAGTAGAGTTTGGTTGCTGGATAGACTGGAGTGCACTTTGATTGCCGAGGAAAGAGCTAACACAGTTTTCCATGAGAAAGATAGGTTGTCCCAGTTTTAGCAAGAAAACAAGTCTCGGAGACACCAAAAATTTTTTTTTCTCTTAAGTTTGTGTGGGTCAGAATTTCATTAATGGGGTAAGAAACTGAAAAGCAATGATTCAAAACAAAGGGTGGATGTTAAAGGCTTGTGATGAATGCAAAATTGTTCAGTGAGCGGCTTCATTATATCCAGTCTACATGGGCTATGCAGTCTCAGATGAAAAGTCTTGTGCTCTCTTTGTTGGTGTGGTTTTGTTTGTTTGGTTGGTTGGTTTTTTGTTTTTTTCTTGGTTTGTTTAATCGGTGTCTGAATTAAGATTTGGGAAGTGGAACCAAAAGCTGAGAGCTTAAGGTTTCATTTTTATTTTCCTTGATAGATTTAGCACTTTTTGTTTTGTTTTGTTTTGTTTTTTTCCTGAAAATGAGACTGCATGTCATTTTAGGCTTGTAAAGCTATCTTTTAAGTTGCAGTTTTGAAGATCTTGTTCATAATAACCTTTTCCCATGCCCCAAACAGAAGAAATAATAAAAGCATTAGAATTGCTAACTGTTTCTAAATGGGGATATGTAGTCTTTTTCTCCCTGATTAATGTTTAGGAGAGAGAAGGGAATGGTTTTAAATGCTCTTATCTATGGTGTTTGTAGAAAGAATTAGTTCATTTTCCCTTTTGCAGTTCCTGAAAACCTCCCCATTGTTTAGGGAGTAGAAGCAATATTACAAAGGATTGTATTTTCAGAAAGGCAAAATAAAATTGAGAATGATAAATACATTAAATGAGAGTGTCTGTAGGTAATACTGTGACTGGATAAGAAGGCTGTTTAAAGAAAGGAGCTTGTATGCATCTGTACACACCAAATCAAGGCTCTCTTCTGATTATCTGTTTCTTCCCCCCCCATTCCAAATGTAGACAGTTCCTTTTAAAAATAATTAAATAGAAAACTGACTTCCAAAAGGTTTGGCTAGCTTTGGTTTGTCTTGGAAACTGGGAGAGTCAGATTTTTAGGCATGGTAAAAATCTTGGACCAAAATGTTTGCAAGTTGTGTTTATAAAAGTGCATGCTAAAAAAGATTCAATTTCTGAACAGGCATCACAGAATAGTAGTGCAGCTGACTCCTACCAATGTCTACTCTTTGCTAGAGTTTGGTGTTACATTTGATGTACACAGCTCACCATTACTTGCATTTCTTCCGTCTGCCCCATTTTCCTGGAACTCCTTGAGCATCTTCAGGTTCTCTGAGGTAAAGTCATTATGAATTTTGGGGACCTATCATGCAGCTTGCTGTCTAGGCTGTAGGTCATCCAGAATTTTCAACAGTGTTGGCATAGTCCCCTCATGGCATCAGCTGTCTCTTGCCACCTGGTTTTGTTTCCTTTGTGGTTTCAGATACTATTTCAAGTTCACAGACAAGAAAAAAAGAAGAGTTTATTTCCATGTGGCTTTTATAATTTGTCCTGTATGTGAACTGTGGCATCATCTAACTTTATGTTCTTCATTGTTCCAAGGCACTTTTTAGACCCACAAGGAGATGACTGACTAAAAAGAGAAGAGCTACTGAAAGTTTTGTATAGGTCATGAAATAATGTGGTGTTTGAGGACAGCTGGAAAGTAAACTTAAATCAACAAAGTGAAGTAACAATTCATAAACAGGATCTGTGCTTTTCTGTTCTGTCTAGACTGTAATATAATATCCATCACCTTATGTTCTGACACAAATAAGTACATCAAGACCATAGCAGTAACATGGGTTCCAAAATAAAGCAGAGCATCACTAATGCAAGATAGTGTATGACACGTCAAGCATAACCATATCTGCCCTGGAGAGGTCTTCAAAGTGTAAAAAGACAATGCTGAATGTCAGAGAGTGGGGTGAAGGCACAAAGTGTGGAAATGGTTATCAGGGGGATGCATGACCTATGTGACCTTCGGTTTTGTGATCTGTTTTGGGTACCAGAGAACATGCATCAGTTTTGGATATGCATGTTTTCATCCATGAACATGGATTTTTTTATTTTTTTTTTCTAGGTGTATTAATTAGATGACAACTGGTAGATCAGTGAGGTGGACAAATAAACATTTTTGGCAGTCCTATAGATCTGAAAATACTCTGATAATTCAGTTTTCCTCTTGGTGTTGGTCAGAGGTAAGCCTGTTTATGCTGTAGGGGATTAGTTCTAGTAGTATTTTTAAGACTGCAGGGAAAAGGATGCAAAAAAACCAAACAAGCAAACAAAACCAGATGCATTTGCACCAAAGGGTTCATTGTAGCCCATGTTAGAGTCTTAAGTTTTATATTTTAGAAAAGTTAACTATGTATCTTGAAAAATCCTATTAGTTTTTATTCTGAACAAGGTTGTGCTTTACCAGCACAAAAATTACCATCATCTCAAGCTGAACTCCCGCTCCTCTGCAACAGCCATGAATACCTGAAATGAACAGCATTTTGTGCTGCTGTTTGAAGTGAAGACTGCTTAATGCCATCCCTCTCTTAAGTGAAACCAGCTGCTTGGTCCTTCCCCTCCCTGCTGCAGGGAATTAGGACTTCCAATAAGAAATTAATTACTTGGTCTTCTTATGGAGATGATGTTGCTGCTGGGATTTCCACTACTTCCTGAGCAGACCTTCTACCTTCTTTGCATAAAGAAGGAAGACTATGGTAGCAGTGAGACCTCTAGGTATCAGGTCTTCAATGTGTACTTCAAAGGCTCTCCTACCATGAAGACTCTTGTTCAGGCAGTGTAGATAGCCTATAGCAAGTGCACACATAATGTATAAATTCTGTATTTCTGTTCAGAACCTTTGAAAGATGTCACAAATTAATAAACAGTTCCCTAGATGCATGATGGTTTCCTTCATTTAGGATCATTTGTAAGAGGGGTGAAATACTTCAGCTGAACCACTGTAAAAAAAACCAACCAACCAACCAACCAACAAAACCCAAACCCAAACAAAACAAAAAACCCCACCCAAAACCCCAAAAAACCCAAACAAACAACTCGTTTGTTCTGAAATGGGATTCCAATGTCATTGAGAAATTCTGCTTAGTGCTTTGGAGGAATTGTATCTACTAAACCATGCTTCCTGGTTTTAGAAGGTATGTGTAATAGGAAGTTGTCGTCTTCTCTGCTCAAATCTCATTGCTTTCTGACGGAATCCATAATTTCCTTTTTTACTCTTTTATTTCTTCAGAATTAGATGGGCTTTTACAAATTATGTGCTTTTCTGGAAATTTGGAAGGGCAAATGGTAAGGTTGTTCTTCATCTCTGGAACCTCTGAAGATAGATAGGGTTCTGCAGTATTGGGCATGTGGCACATTACTGAAGGATTAAATTAATTTAAAATGCAACTGTGAGAGAGATCCTTAATGCAGAACCTCTGCGAAAGACTTGTAGAAGCTATTAGATAAAACCAATGCCATAGAAGTGTGACTTTTTCCCAATTCCACCCATCACTGGCTCTGTGTTTTTCCCCCTCTCATTACAGCTGACTTTCAGATATATTTCAGTCACGAAGTTCATTTTTGCATGTTGATAAACCTTAGCAAGCAGCTTGCTCTGTTAAAATGACCCGGGCTATATTTTATTTCATTACTCTTCTTGGCAAGAACCCATGGATCTGCACAGTGCTGTTTAGATATCCCTGATGAACTGAAAAAACATGTTACGGGAAGTCAGAATATAATCCTCAGGGGCACAGCAATGACTGCCCGCCAGACTGTTCACAATTTTGGTTTTCCTAGCAAGATTAATAAATATGTACTTTTTAGAATGCTGATGTTAAATATATTTCATGTACCCTGTGATGCCAATATGGTTTTCCTGTTATGTTCATTAAAATAAAATAACAGGAAAAAAAAAAGAGCAATGTCCCAGGAACTTTGGGAGTAGTCAGTGGTCTGTGGGTTCTTGAGTATTTCTGAGCTAGAGTAAATACTCGGTGACTAGGATGTGCAATGTTAATTCATTGAAATGTATTTTTACATGTCTTCTCATAGGTTGTTTCTTTCTTTGGTTTGACTGTTCCTAACAACTCGATCTCAAGTAACAGTGGGATTTCTAAATAAAAATAGAAGTAGGGTAGTACATATTTAACAGCTGCTTTGGCCAGAGAGGAACCAGTCGCTTTCTTTATGATCGCTTAGCTGGAAGGGCAGAAACAAAGCTGCACATAAATTCCAGCTAAACCCCGTGCTGAAAGCTGATGTATGACCTTCAGGTTGATGTCCACAGTAGACTGCAGTACACATGCAAAGCTCTGAGGTTCCTGCCTGCCCCAGCTCTGCCATAGTATGCAAAATGATGGCTTCGGTAGTCCAAGGTGAAAAAGATAATTCCTGCTAGTGTGCAGATTAGAGAGAGAAGGGATTGTGTGTATAACATGCTGCCATACTTGGCAATCGAATCAAATACCAAACTGCCCTCGATGGCGTGGTACTTCTGTGGCAATCTATGTAGTTTAGGAAACAAATTGCCAAACAAGCTATTGTAACTATACATTTTTTAGCAAAAACAAAACAAAACAAAACCAACAACAACAAAAAAACAAAACAAAACAAACGAACAAACAAAGAAAACCCCAAAAAACCCACAACCCAAAAAACTACCCCAACAAACAACACCCCCCCCCAAAAAAAAAAAAAAAGAAAGGAAAAAAGCAAACAGAACCTCATCATTTAAGATGCTGAAGTGTTACCCTAATGCACAAATCCCATTGCATCTGATACAAGAGCTTTCTATGGAAAATACTGCTCTTCCTGTAACATTTGTTTCAGGCTTGCATAGAAGACTGGGTTGTTTTATGGAGAAAGATTTTAAACAAATATCCCTTCTGTAGAAAATACTTCTGGATTGACTTTGTGGTTATACTCCAAGAGAGTCCCTTAATTTTCTGTGCAGCAGGACTGCAAGCTTGAGCAGTACAAGTACATAAGGAGGACTGACTTTTTTTTGTAAACCAATGACATTATAAATAGAGGCAATTTGTTGGCTACTCTTCAGGAGCACTTTTTTTGGATGAACCTTGGCAAAAGAGAAAATAAGTGAGCCTTTCAAGTAGCAGCAGCTCATCATTCTTTTATCTGAATTATTCATGAAGAAACACGCCTAGGTTATCACTGGCATATGTGTGCATGTATTCAGATTTAGCCTTGAGGAAATTTGCTGACCTAAACATGGTAGCAGTGTGGGAGCAAGGCTACATAACTGAAGTCAGCTCAGAAGGAGTGGATTTACATCCTGGCACTGCACCTCAGATTCCCTGTCTGTTTAGTGCTAGGGAGAGCTAAAAATAATATCTGAAGTTTAGAGGGGTGGTGTGTAGTTTATAAAAAAATTTGTTTCCTCCATAGGGACCTTCTGTCTGCAAAACCACTACAGAAGAAGGTGATGGTAAAAAAATGATATAGAGCACATCAGTTGGTCTGTATGAATGATTTTTTTTTATTTGGCTGGTTGGGTTTTTTTGTTTGTTTTGCTTTTGTTTGTTTGTTGTTGTTTTGATTGGTTGGCTTTTTTCGAGAGTGTTTGTTTTTCTTTGCTCAATATGCAGGCTGTCCTTAAAATATACAGCATCACAGTTGTGAGGGTGAGAAATGTGGAGACCAGCCCAGACTGCTAGATTAATGAGTTTGGTGTTTCTTTATGTAACCAAGTGTTTTGTTTCTGTATGTTCACCCAGTGTTCAGCACTTCATCTGCTTTTTTCAATATCATGCCCTTGCTAGTTGTTGTGGTGTGGGAATCTGAAAGGGAACTTTAAAACTCTTTCAATTCACTTTAATGATACCATCAATAGTAAGCTGGAGAGGAGCTTAACTGTAGTGCCATTTTATTTCTTATCTGAGTCGAAATTTTTCAGACTTGGTAACCTCTTTGATAAGCTTGTGGTCTTGAGTTCTTGCATGACCACCAAAAAAAGGTCAGGTTTTGAGAAGATGATTAGTACTTGGATTTCTGCAGCACAACAGAGTGGATGCTTCAGCTGAATTCTGTTACTTCTGAAAGTGTCAACCTCAGACAAGCCAAGGATGTATGTTCATATGCTGCTGTGTATTACCTATCAAGTAATAAATCTCCAAGAATCATATTATAAATTGGAATATTTGAAGTTTTCCTATTCTACTAAGATTGATGTTGAAGTATCAGACTAAAACGTGGCAGTGCTCATTTATTGTTTGCCAACCCAGCCTGTAATATTTGAGATGTTTTAGATATTTAGTCCTGCTTTTATGATTTGCAATTGGACTTACTAGATTTTTACACGCATAGTATACTGGCACCTGAAAAAGTTTTGCAGAGTTCCACTGGCTTTGACTCATTTTGCTGTTTTTAAAATTCTTTCTCTACCTTTGTTGGAAGCTCAGAATGCTCTGTGGCGTCCCATGGATTGTTGCCATCTTTGTAGAGACACAGCACCCAGCTCGTGCATGCCTACATAGCCGTGTACATAATAGTTAACACAGTCTGGTAAAATGTTCAACTCTGCTATGTATTTTAGCCTTTTACATAATGCTTCAAAGCATGCTTGCCTCTCTATCATGCTTTTGAGTGGGATTACTGATTTTAAGTAAAAGCAGGTAGGATTTAAGGTTTAAATTTAGGATTACTTGAGTTTGTTTATAGAAAGTTCAAGCTTTATTTTTGCATGTTATTCTTCTTTCAATCAGTTATAAAGTATTTTAAGTCTGTTAGCTGTGTAACAGAGAAAATACTTTCTCTCAACCCTGTACTGGGGCAGTTTGTTGGAAATAAAGAGCAGGCTTCATCGTGTCCTGTTACAGAGGTCAGTTGATTGATTTGAGCATAGTGCTGCCTCATGGGTTCCTCAGCCATGTTTCAGAGAGCAGCATGCAGAAATTGTAACGGATCACTGCTCCTGGAAGGGCTGTTGTTATGTACCCACAAGAGCCCTGCATGAAACTATTCAGGGTCTGCTTCATGCTTTCATCCCAGGCTTAATTGCTTTGGGTTGGTTTCAGGGGACTATTCAGTCAACAACTTAAGACTCTGTCCAGAGAGCCCTTCGCTTAAATAGGAAGCAAGAAGTTGTTCTGCCCAAATTGCAGTGTGTTCCTACAGGATGACCAGCTGCTAGAAGATTGTGCTGCTTTACTGCTCTGTAGCACATTTTGGATTTTAGACTGCTTTAACTATCATCCTCCTATCAAATATATATAATATCTCTTGCTATTACCATGTCATAAAAATAATAGACTTGAAGTTTCTTGTTTCTACTAGTACTGTTCATCTTAAAATGTCAAAATATCTTTCAGCTGAATTGAATAAGCAGGTGGATAAGGATGTGACAGGTCTCTAATTTGTATTCAGTACATGGTGCTACTGTCATTTGCAGCCCTGCAGACACCTAAGTAACCATAACAATTTTTACTGGCATGTAGACTCTGTTGTTGTACTCACTGGGACCATTCCTCCAGGGAGTGTGTTTCTTTAAAGGGATAATTTCTCTGGTTGGTGCCTGTGAATGACCACAATGAAGTCAGGGTTAGGAACCTCAACATGAAGATAATGGGTAATTAGGAATAGAAATCAGAGCTGTGCACAGAGCAGTATAGAACAGAGGTCACTGCAAGATCCCTTACTGCTTGTCAACAGATGAATTAGTTTTCAAATTTGCAGGCTTTTCCAGCCTTTTTACCATATGTGTATACAAGGTCTACTGTTTATTATTTTCTAATATCATGTCTCTTGCTCTTCCATTTTTCTCTGCTCCTTGAAATTCTCACAATCTAGTATTATATTTTTATTTTTTTTTTCCCCCCAGGAGTACTTTGTACTGCATACAGTAACGTTAACCATAAAGAGTCATGATTCTGACCATGGAAAAAGAAGATGATAATACCTTTCCCACCACTGCTTCCCACAAGCCCACTGTCCCCAAATTAGCACTTG
>JANHGN010021010.1:0-39174 GCA_024605025.1 Megaceryle maxima
ACCCTGCAATGACTTAAAAAAAAGAAATTGTAAAAAGATACATTTTTTTTCAGAAATTCTTAAAAAAAAAAAAAAAAAAATCTATCTCGTGCCATGTGGGGACAAATTACAAATTCTCTAGATAAGATTTATTGCTCTAGTTACAGTCATATCTGATTGCTTTGCTTGTATTTTTGCTTGTTTGAAGTCACTTCAAATTGTGTTTGCGTCCAGCAACAGGAAAACATCAACTGAACCATTTCTCTTTCCATAACTCCTCACAAACAGCTCATTTCCTATACCTACTGAGCTACTGAGCTGCACTCCTCACAACTGCAAACTTAATAAGGTAACACAGCTCTACAGACACTGATATATGAAGGATTAACCTAAAGCTTTGGTGCATGACATACCTAAAACAGGGACTAGATATATTCAAGTGATGAAGCAGAGGCAACTAGCTGCCAGTATCAAGGTATTCCAGGCAAAAATAGTCAACTGCAAAGCTTGCCAGCTTTTCCTGTTTGAAATCTGAATTCATGGGTTTATGAAATTGTCAATTTTAAGCCACGACAAACCAACCCAGAACATCTGGATTTTGGCACTTGAGACTTTCCTGCTATGAAACAGACTAACAGTTATGGATCTTACCAATGTTCAGGAACAGAGGGGACAAAGAGAAGATTACCACAGTAAAGGATGTTCAAGTCAGATCACAACTGTTGATGCACTGAGTGACTTAAGATTTTCTCAGCAGGGTGCCATTGAGTATGCCTGCACCTTACGGAAAGTTCACTTTATCTTCTGCTACCATTGACTGAAAGCTGGCATGTAACAAGGCTGTACTCCCTTTGATGAGTACAGCTGTGGGAGGAATGGGGATGCTGTCAGACTCAGCAAATGAAAATGAAGAGGGAATTGGAGCCATCTGATGCTACCTTCCCACTTCCACCTAATATCTCCCTCTTCTCTTACTCTCTCTTCCCATACAATCACTAGCCAACAATGATGCTTCTAAGCAAATCAGATCTCAGATGTCTCATATTTAAATTAAAATTAAAAATGCTGAGACATAGCTTCCTTCAGAGTGCTGACAAACTCTAAGCCTGACAAAGCACTGTATCTCAACAGTCAGGTTTAGAGAAAGGGTCGATTTCTGGGTAAATGAGCAGTAAAAATGCAAATTGAGATCACTATGTGGCATCAGAACCCCAGATTCTGACATGGGCTTAGTGTGCTTTCAGAAAAAGTAAATGCTAATTTTGGAGACATCTAGTGCATCAATTTTTCCCCTGGACTTTTATTCTTTGCATGGAGGCAAAACATGATCACATTTTACAGATGTCTGGACAGCAACCAAATGAACTCAAAATTATGTGGGATAAAATGTATTTCAAACAAAATATACAGTGGTAAAGTTTTCTACATATGTTACTATTAGTTAATTTTATGGAAATCTTAAAGAAAAATATCTTCCAACAGTAAAGTATGAAAATTTCATTTATTTCCATAGGCAACTTCATTCAGAGTACAAAGTGATATGAATTTCTCAAAACTGTCACTGTACCTTTTACATCTTTTTTAAGTAACTGATCTAAAAGTTGATATAAGAATAAATTTGTTTTTGAAGAGCTGTCCAATAAACCGGATATACACTAATGCCATGCTATGACAGTTCTATTCATGAATCACAGCTGACACTACAATAACATCACTTTATAAATCTCATGAGAATTAGTTTTACAATCAAAACATAAAACTGCCACTAGTACAGAGACTGTACAATTAGACAAATAAACAAGTATTAAATATTTTGCACAAGGCCTGAGTTCACTATAACACATTTTGATTTACAACTTCATCTCGGAAATCTGTACAGCAGTTAGAACTCTTTCAGAGAACTTAAAAGACAGCACACCTTCAGGGGCTTATTTGTTCTGTTGATGCAAGTGTGAGGCCTGGAAGGCAAGAGGATTTGGTGTATGAATCCAAGGTTTTGCTGCCATGTGTAATTGTAAAGCAGTCAAAACCTAATGGAAAGTAAGGTACAAGGCAGGACCTCACTTGAAAGTCAGCTAACTAATCTGAAATTCTCCAGATAGTTTTCCTCACAGCTATTTCAGAGTAAAAGTTCACAATGAGTATATAAAATGCAGCATTATCTCTCAACAAAGAACAAAAAAGGGTCACATATACAATTGGCTATTTTTTCTGTACTTCCCCCATTTCTTTCATTGGAAATGGCACAGAGATATCCCACCCACCCCCAGTAAAAAACTCCTAATCAATAAAGGTCACACTACAGTCCAAAAATTTCATCTGCAATGAGAGATCCAGTGTTCATAAATTTGTTTTAAAACCTCTCCTTTTCTGCTCAAGTCACATAGATGCAGACCAAGCATGTGAATTTAGAATAGACAACAAAAATATCATATAATTGTTAGCCTGTATGGAAGCCTTGTGGAATTTGATTGAAACCTAGCTTCTCATTTAATCTTTGCTCTTCTGGTGCAACTGAACTGAAAAATCTAAAATCATCACGTCTATATACACATTTACTCATCTATCTACAGACATATATTACATTGTAACAGGGGTTATAATACAAAATTTAACACAACTTTTCTTACTTTAAAAGGCCATTGGTTATTTGTTAAAGTTCCACATAAATGTGAAAGAGGTGTTGCTAAAAAGACAAAAATTAACAGAAAAGGAAAGTTTTAAATAAGGCTTGAAATGCTGTGAGCCTATACATCCAAACATTCAGCCTTTTAATTGGAGTACTCAGCATCTGTGCAGACCTGTAATGCCACAACTTCCCCACAACATTTCTAATTCACATCACCACTGAGAGAGGAAGACACAGTATCTTCATTAAAACAAACTAGGGCATTCTATGTTCCCAGTTAAAGTTCTCTCCCCATCTCCCAAATAACTGGTGGACTCCTCTACCTTTCAAAAAGATTCCTCTGGTACTGCTGTCCTCCTGCATATGCAGGTTCCACAGGCTGTTCTGTGCATTATTCACAACACTCATGTGATGAAAAGGAACAGAGAATCTGTTCCCACCTTCATTCTTGAAGTGACACGTGTGCCATTTCATTCCCTGTTTCTCTCAAGAGAGGTAGACTGAGGGGCTTCTAAGCTAATCTGTAAGTCAGTAGTTTCAAGGTTCCTCCCCCTCAGCCCCAGCAGAGAAAGTTTTTCAAGACTAATACAATCCTTCTGTCTTGCAGGATTAGTTTGATTTCTAAGTGTTGAATTCTGAGAGGATGCTTCAGAGACTTTCATACTTAAAACCAAATGGAATCAACATTTCTAATGTGGAACACACTGCTGTCTTGGTGCAATCACAATCACTTAGCATACACCAGAGCAGCCAAAGCACAGACGATGCTTATACTTAAGACATGCAGCTATTTCCACTTCTTTTGTAGTAAACAGAATACAGACAAATCAATTACAGAATAGGAACTTACTCCCTTCTCTTTTCTTCTCCTTTACAACTGAATGTCAAGTAAACCGGTGGGCTGGGCAGTTCAGCTCAGACCCTGCTCTAATTTCCAGGGTGCAATGAAAATCTGCTTGTAGCGGGTGAACACAGTGGGTGCACAGGGTGGAGGCTCTAAGGTGATGATATAACCTGCCAGGATTCCACATTTTTTTCCTTTAAATTTTTACCTTTAAATTATGTTGAATAATTTTGTGTAATTTACAGCATTGTTCAAGGCATTGTAGAACATGTTATCAGGTCACTTTTTTAGTAACAGAACTTGCAATTTCTTAATCTTATACCAATTTCAAACCTGTATTCTCCATTTTGCTTTGCACTAGGGCTAGACGGTCCCTCTGCTTCAGGCCAGGTTAGATGTAACACCAATTTCCCATCCAAGAACACTAATAGAAGGCCCCTGGAATGCCCACATTGTGTAACATTGTCCCTTCCTCTTCCTCTTTTGCAAACAACAACTAGGATGTCAAATACAATTGCTGCTCTAAAGCAATGCTATTCACTCTGGCCACAACATGAGTCTTCCAGCCTCTTGCAGGGCATCAGAAAGATGACTTGTAGGTGGAGAAATCAACTGGACAAAGGTTCCTAAAGAAAACTATTATGGCAGGAGCCAAATGGCATGTGGCCTTGTTGACTTAACTCTCTCAATTCCTCTTTTCTTTAAGTTAAAAAATTATTAGAGAACTTCACACACACAGTTTCCTGACACATTAAGCAGGAAGCATCTACAAAGAAGAGGGATTTCACCCTCTCATTTTAACTGACTTTTTTTTGTTTGGTTGGTTGGTTGTTTTTTTTTAAATAACTAGAACATTTTGTTATAACTTTCATAAGCACCCTTCTCTGTTTTCTTTGTTTTATTCTTCTAGTCTGGTCATTCTGAAAATTGCAGCAAACAAGGGAAATCAAAATTATGTTCTCAAAAGTAAGTAGAAGAAAAAAACGTATTACTTGAGACAAATAAAGATCTTATTCCATCACATTACCACTGCATAGAAGAGCCTCTCTTAATTTGAACTTGTAGGATTTTTTTTTACTTTGTTCTTACAGATAAATTCTTAGACAGCCCATGCCAAAAGCACAGTCTCCAAACCCCACTGTTTGGGTCTAGCATATAAAATTAGATACTTTTTTTTTTTTTTCTTTCAGTTAATTTTCCATCCAATAGATTAAATTAAAATCCAGTTCTGAAAAGCCCTCAGTCCAGGGGGATGAGGAACTGAAACCCCAGATCAGAACACTGACATTTAAGACTGCCTTTATCACAGATGTATTAATTTAATACATTGAGGAGTCCTAAGAGATGTTATTTTTAATATAAACTTATTTTCCAAATAATTTACAGGAATACAGATTCAAGTAGTTATTCCAAGGCTTGCCTTAAGTTACCCTAACCAAACATAGCTTTCAAAAGCTGACATGAAAGAAGACATTAGTGTGATTGAGAGTACAGAGTACTAGCAACCATAAATGAACTTAAATAGGTTTAACATTTCTAGTATTGTCTTAAGTTTACACAGATATCTTAACATAATCTACAATGTTTACCATGAACACTAACAGCACGTAAGTATCACAATGTGTCAGGTATTGTCTTCTAAACCACAATGTCACTGGTCCCAGGTATTTTAAAATAACAGGACTAAGGCAGCAGCTATAATACATAAACAATTCTTTAAGAAATATGCTTAATGCTGTTACCGCTTAGAACTGTGGAAATATAACAAAATACAAGTCACATTTACAGCATAAGGCCCTTTGGTTTCTTAAGCAGCAAATGAATCAACAATTTCTTCAGTGAAAGGCTTTGAAAAATAAAGCATGTAGGCTTTCCATAAAAAAGGTAACTAGTTGTTTCCTTCTCAAAATAGCCAGCTCTAGTCTTCAAAATATTATGTAAGAAAACTCTTGGAATTCCTAGGAAAGAAAAAGTTAAAACCCAACAGTAGTATCTGACTGAGCAGAGATTCTATCATGGGCAAGCTGAACATACACCTTCTGGGAAGGAGAAGAAAATGCTGTTTGGTTTTCTGGAGAGCTTGCTTCATATTCATCTATCCTTCATAAGGACTTGGGTTAAAACATACTTAAAATTAAATCTAGTCAAGGCAATTTCTGTCAGTCTGCTTTTTCACACAACCATGTTCAACTTGTACAAGGTAGTACTTCTCCATCTTCTCAACTATGAAGTAATTCAAGATATTTCTGTGTAACAAAACAGCGTGTGATTAGTTACACAGTTGGGCAGTCAACATCTACATTTCACAGAGAGCATTCTACTTAGGATGTTCTAAAACTACTCATACTCTTTTTTTCACACCAGTTAGAAGCAGTATCAAATTAGCCAAAACACTGGAATATGTATATAAAAATGTCATCATGTCACCACATGTATTTTAATGTCCTGCTTAAGTGGTATGTTGCTTTTGCTATGGGGGCTCATAACAAGAATCTGGCATTATGAGATGGGTTGTAAACCAGCGTGACCATTGGAGCACATTGGAGCTCTTACTGTGTCCCCAACTTGCACAAAATTTTACAACAACTTTTTATGTCTTCTGAATCTTGTTGTAGTTTATTACCACATTAATTTTAATTATCCTGTATGAGAGGAAATACAAAATACTTTCTCTTAGCCTCTTACACAGGTACTGGTTAGAAACCTTTCTATGTAACATGAATAACAAAACATTTTGGAGGCAGCATAAAAACTTACTTTTTGCAAACTATCATATGGAAAAATTACAAGTTTATGCCAAATCATCAGTAAGAATTTAGCAGACACTGAGAGGACTGGGCTGCAGGATTGCACTTACTAGTGTTATTACTCCCTATGCATTTTTGTTGAATCTAAGAAACACAGGAAATTTCATAGAAGTTGTTTGAGAACACTTCTAAATAATTTTCAAATACTTAGCTGCTTCTTTTTCAATTGAACATATGCATCCTACCTTCAGTACGCTGATGTTCATTAAAAAGATGGGAAATCTTTAGCATGTAAAATGACTTTGCACTTATGGAATTCCACTGCAGTACCAGGTGAATGCAAAACCAAGGCTTTTTTCCACTGCAAAAGTCTTTTTGCTGAGTTGAAAGCTTTGCCAAATTATGCTTTTTCTAATCAAAAGAAGATGCTAGTCAGCTTACCCATGATCCAAATTTCATCAACCTTTGAAAGAAGAAAACATTTTACCCAAAAAGATCTTTTAAGTCATTACTAGCTGAGCTGCTGTTTGTCATTGTGTTTGCTGGTTGTGCAAAGTTCTGAGGAGCAAAGAAAGGATTACCCTGTATACCAAAGCCAGACTGTCCTATCATGTTCATCTGAGGTCCCAAGACTGAACTGCTTGCACCTGGGGACCCTTGTGGGGGTACAAACTGATTAACCCACTGGCTTGATTTCTGCTGAGCCAACTGTTTCATACTAACTTTGGGTTTTTGAGGCCCAAAAAGGTTATCTAAAGCAGACATATCTGGGGGTCTGTTTTGTTGTGTCAATGGAGAGATTGCAGATGCAGCATTCATAGGACTGTAATTTGGCATATTGGCAGCTGGTACAATGTTCATCTTGGTCGTTCCTGTTGCACTTGGACCACTGAAGAAATTCTGAGTAGTGGGACCAGCTCCCATACTAAATCCAGCAGTCTGAAAACCCATGTTAGTATTTAGTCCGTTTGTTATATTTCTCTTTGTGTTGTCAATAGATGATGAAAATCCCATTCCAACACCCATAGAAGGGACAGAAGTGAAGTTGTTTGGAGATGCAACATTAGCTTTGTTGATCGCATGGCTAGTCAAAGATGACATATTATCTATCAAGGTATCTGTCAAGTCTTTTGTCTGCAAAAAACAGGAAATGGAATTAAATGTTTTTCCTGTACAATCAATTTAGCAACAGTCAGAGCAATGTTGCTCCTGCTGAAGTGGCATACATTATTCAGAAGTTAGAATTAACTGCCTAGAATTAGGCATGAAATGTAATTATACACAAAAGTAATTAGGTTACTTTCATCATTTGCTACTTAGAAGTAATTGTTACGCAGCTTTAATTTGACAACTAAGACAATACACAAAGTATTACGTGACATATTCTTACACGCCCCATTCCAAACACTTTATATATTTATTTATTTAAACTATTCAGAGCAAGATCTTTTTTAATATATGCTTTTTTAATATTGGCCTTCCAATGATAAATATTCTGGTGGAAAATCCTACATTTTAAAAAGCAAGAAATATTGCTAATGATGCAAAAAGAAGGCAGATGAAAATTTATTTTACTTTTTCTCAGCTGTGCTATTGTAGTATCAGTGAAAACAAAGTTGACTGATAGGAGAAAAAAATATTCAATGCACACAACACTTGGCTGCAATAGAAGCAGTCCAGTAGTTTGTTCTTTCTCACCTGCTTCACTGGAGGTGATATTGCAGTTGCTTGTGGCTTAAGAGGTTGCTGACTTTTCAGTTTCTGTGCCTGCTCTTGTTCTTTTGCTAACTTTTGCTTCTCTTCAAGCGTAAGTGATGCCTTTAAAAGGGAAAGTACCGGCACTAAGTTGCACAGAATAATTCTTCTTATGTTTGTATTTTTCTTAAATAAATAGGGCTGTCATTTCAATAATACGTGGCAGAACAATACATATTATTTATACACTTTTTATGCAAACCATATCAGCCTTGCATTAGACAGACAAATGTAACAGAATTCCAAAACAAAGTAAAACACACCTTTTTCTGTTTTGATGAGATCTCATTCTCTTTACTATCAGATCCACTAGTTAGGAGGTCAGTTCCACTAGTATTAAATACTTTGTCAATCTGTTTAAGTTCAAAGAAACAAAACTTAATTATTTGAAACTTAAGGTAATATAAATAATTAAAGGTAACATAAATTAAGGCAATTTAATTTTAGGTAACATAAATATTGACTAAGTAGTTTTAAATATCAAATTTCTGTATATAAGTCACACAGTAAAATACTGTCGCTTACCTGATTACTTGTACTACTAGATCTTGACTCTTCAGACACATTCATTTGGTTAGCTATATCCAAAGATCTATGCAGTGCAGAGTATTCATGTTACAAAAAGATAACTTTACAGTCACATCCACAACACTAATTCAATGATGCAGGTTATTCTTTTGCATTTAAATAATAATACTACTAAAAATGCAATATGAAAGCACTGCCATTTTTACAGAATGCCTGTAGGAAACTGGAAAATGTTAATATTCCACATTGTAATGGTTTCCTAATGTTCATTTCATGTTGCCTTAGTTCCTCATTTTGAATGGGGTGACAGACTTTGGGTAGTCCAAATCAATTTGACTCAGAAATCTCACCTCAGACACCATAAACCAGCTCTAAATGCCTTCAAACATCACTGCCTTCTAAAAAGCTGCAATGTTTATGTTTCTAAAGGATGGTAACAAATACAGGAAAGCAACTTATTATGTAGGAGCAAGACATAAACTGCACTGCTGGAGGTCAGAATGAACTTTTACCTTTAATGAATTAATTAAAAATTATTGACTCAAAATAATAAACTGAGACTAAACTGTATGAAAGTAATGGACATTTTTCTATAAAGCCATTGACATTACAATATTATCATGCTAGTAAAAATAAATCTTTGCTGACAACTGTGTTTATTTGAAGTAATTCTCAACTACTAAATTAAGAATTACTTAATTTTTTTTTGCTACAGCTAGAATTTTCTCACATTTTTTAAAAAACTAACATCAGTTTATCTGTTCTCACTTGTTCTTTTTCTAATGCACATGTAAAGAAACACTTACTTCTGTTGCTCTTGCATGACATGAAGTTGCTCAAGTTTTGTTTTATGCTCTGCCTCCAATTTATTAAGCATTTCTTTTATAACACAAATAAAAGAATTGAACTGTAAAAGAAATATACAAGAAATTTTTATTTTGGAGTGATGGAATTCAGACATGTATAACTTAAAAGGTAATATGCCATAACACAATACACAGTATCAGATAAACTGCAGATTTTAAATTAATTTATAATCCACCTTCACTATCTTCCATTTAGATACCCAACTATAAGCAGAGTGTGTAGTGAAACAGTGAAAAGAATACATCACTAAAATAAATAATAAAAAAGTGGGGCAACCCAAACAAAAACCAACACAGACAAACATTACCAGATTTGTTTTCAAAAAAGATTCTAAGACTGCACTTCCACATTATCTGTAGCATTTATGAAGAAGATCAGGGAAGTAATATTAAGATTGCACTTTAGCTGTTAATTTGAATTGCAATTATGTCAGTAGCTAACTGCTTTTGCAGAGTATATGGAAGGTGTTAGTATTCATTTTGGAATTTTATATTAGATCAGTTTAATCCACTAAAAACAACAGGTTTTAAACATGTAAGATAGTAATACTGGCAGGTTTTTTTGGTCTTGTTTGTTTGCTTTTACAACAGACACAGACATACAGTAATGTAAGAATTTTTCTTTGACAACAATTCAGATCTATTCTCTGCCAATGTATCAAGTAAAAGCACACAACATAGTCATATTCCTACCTGATTGAGATTAAGATTGTTCTCAATACTAAGAGGAATTAGATGGGGCAATACTTTTCCTGCCAGCTGTTCTTTGGTAATTCCCAACTTCTTATGAGTAAATGTGCATTTGTAAATACCTGATGTACAACATCAAAAGAGCAAAAATTGTTTAGTAAACAATGTGAACAATGTAGCACTCTTTAAACATATCAATTATCTGAACATACATTGGCTCCGTGTGCAAACAGGGACAAACGTGATCGACAGAATCATAAAAGCTAAATACTCACCCACAACACAAACATTATTATAGCAACAGCCTTGTTAAAGTACAGAACAAGAGGAGGACCAAAGTAATACTTTGCATCTGTGAAACCTAATATTAGGTAATGTATTGTCCTGGTCAATTATCTGACAATATACACCTTTGAACATACCACAGGCAACTGAGTTACTACAAACTAACAAATCACCACTGAGAAATTAAGCTGCATTAACTAACGATGTGTTCTCTCCTGGCATGCTGATGCGTCTCTGAGTAACTATCACACTGCTCTCTGATGACATTTTACAAAGATTCTTACCTAAGTGTGTGGGGATATGTTATACATATAGTCAGAAACCATGACAGTCTTTATCTGTTCTAAAATTACTGAAGAAAGAATACTGACAGGCACGAGGGATACAGGGTCAAGCTTAGAAGTGTTTCTAACAGGTGGATTCCTCTGCTTAAATAGTTAAATCTCTGGTGGCAAACACTGAACATTCTAGTATAAAAGAAGCAGCAGCAGCTTTCCTCACTTTCTGTGCTTAGAACAGAGCTGTCAGCTGGCCAAAGAAGATATCATACACAAGACAGAAGTAGTATGATTCCAGAAAAAAAAAAAAGCCCAATATAAATTTTATATTTAAAATTTATTTTAGTCCATAATTTTCAAACTAGGGTTCACTCATCCACTGTATCCAAGTAGAATTCAGGAGTAATACAACTGAAGTAACCTATCCCTCATTCTCAGACAGCAAATACAAGTCAAAGCTGCAAGGATTAAGGTAAACAGGCAGCTTTAAATTAGTACTGGTAGATGACCTCTTGTCAATTTTGAGCTAATAAAAATAATGCTACCATCACATAGTATTAGGGTTTAATGAGGGCTGCTGCCAGCACAACTCAGCTTTTTGCTAGTGGCCTTCTGCCTCCTACTTTATTGTCAGTAAGAGAAATGGCTACTGTCTTCCAGACTTGGCCACATAGTCACACCTCTTTCTTAGCTGTGACTCTGGTCATTTGGTCTCCTTGAGCCCACTCAAGTTGTTAAGTGCACACATCCTCAGTTAGGCAAGCACCAGAGTGGCTCTAGGAAAGTGCAACTAGAAGTGAGGCTTTCCCCTCCAAGAAATAACAAATCATTAGGTTTTGTAAGCTATTTTGTGAAACCTCACCCCAACTATGCCCCATTTCAGTGCAAAGGCAGACATGTTTGCTTAAATGTCCAACAAAATGAGTCTAATAAAACCTATAGTGAAGAGAAGACAACAGTAACATCTTAAAAGCTCCAGCAGCATCTGTAAGACAGATCATACACTCTTCTAAAGAAATCAGCCTCTCTGGCTGTGTGGACCATACAGTCCATGAAAGTGTGTCAGTACTCACAACTGTACTGGGACTTGAAGACTACAAATTTATCTACTTGTGTTTGGAAGTACCAGCAATACGTAAGGTAACTAAACAGGGGCATGCTTAAGAAACAGAAACAGGAAGTTTTTAGCGATACACTATCTAAACATAACTGATGATAATACAGAAAGCCTTCAGATTTACAACATCAAAGCCCAAAAAAGTAGAAAGTTGAAAGTATGAATTACCTAAAATTCCCATTAGCACTGCAGGTTCCTTGGATGGAATTTGTTGTAGAAAAGGTAAAATATCATCAAGTACAAACCATTTATCCAAGTACTCCAAAATCTTGCCTAAGCATACCAGTGAGTTTACTCGGACCTGGGAAGTACAGTAAGAATTAAACAAATTCTTTACTATACTTTGCCTAAGAAAAAAGAACCTTTACAAAGCTCAGAAGAAAACAGGTGCTACTGAAACTACAAGTTACATGGATGAAAATTCAAGGCAAGTTAAAGAAACCTCTTTTGTGTTTTGAAAGGAAAAAACATATAGCTAGTTATACACTGTTCACATAACATTGGCTTTTCTGCAGTTAATATATATTATCTGCACTGTTAACATATATTATTGTGGAACACATTTCAACAATTTTTACAACAGTAAGTTGTTAACAACTTTAAAAATTGTTAGGGTAAAAAAACTAAACAATGCTTTTGTATTTGTAAAAACTAAAAAAAAAAAAATAAAAATTCTCAAACAGAAATCAGCACATTTAAAGACACAACAGGAGAAAAGCCAAAGCAATTAAAGATAATAACATTTTCTGAGGACTGAGAGATAAAATTATTAGGATACTTACAGCAAGAGAAGAAGTTTGCAAACATGCATTTTTAATTCTTGGAATTAATGAATTTTTCATTGATGGGTAATCTATTAAATTGGCAAATGTGGGAATTATGTTTAGGCAAAGCTCCTGTAAAAAATAAAATCCACATAAGTTTAAAAAGAAGCATGCATATTTGTTATATTAGTACTATATTACTAAAGATCAAGATTAATTTAAAATGTCTTCCTAAAATTTCCTTTTAAGGAAATATTTAGGAAATTTAATTTTAAACTAAACTGACCTTAATCTATCAGACTCACTTAAAAATAGCCAGAAAAATAACGCATCATGATATGTATATAGAACCTTGGAAAATGGATTTCAAAAAGAGTATTCATAAATTTATAATAAAATATTTGGATAGCAAGAATATCTCACATTTTCACAAAACACCTTTATAGAAGAAACAACTTTTATTAGATCAAACTAACATTTTCCTACTAAATCAAGCAAATCTGAATGAGTGCTATCAACAACACTGTAGCAGCACAATGATTAGCTGAAAGATAAAAGAGCATGTCAAGATTAAACATACACAGGCAACTGAGAAATAACCACAGGATTTCAGCACAATGTCAAAAAAAAAGATACTGCAATATTAAATATATGTTGCAAGCAAATACTTGAGTAACCAAACTACTGATGCAGAAAAAAACCTCACACCAATTATTTAGAAAGAAAAACCTTTCTCCACAGTATTGCAAAGGCTTTGCAAAGATAAAAGTCACATCTGATTATCCAAATCCTTCTTTAAGAAATATTTTGTTTGTTTATCTCCCTCTCCCACATCTGAATGAATGTTTTGTTACTTTGGGTAACTGGAAGTCAGTTTCAGAAGGCTTGTTTAAAAAAAAAAAAAAAAGAAAAAGAACCTTAGGTTTTTTTACTAACAAAATTTCTGTAGGAAAACATTAATCTCTTTCAACATTCGGGAATATTACAGAGCTTTTTGGGTTTTTTTAAAGTAAACACAAAAAGTTGGCACATCAGTTTAATGAGAAAAACAAGTTCTAAATAAAGGCTGCCATTACTGTACCTGGATCTGAATTGAAGGTGCTTCCAAGGCTCTATAAACCATTGGTAGAACACTGTTCTTTATTTCATCTGGTGGAGTTTTGGTTAGAAGCAAGTCCATTTTTTGCAGGAAGATCAACAAGATCTATTAAAAGAAGGTCAATTCAGAAGCTGAAAGTTTTAACTCCAGAAACATATACTTACAATTTAAACTGTGTTGTACCATAGAAACTTCAGAAATTTTCTTATAACTCAGTAAATGTGATCACTTACCATGTTGCTTGCCTGCAGGCATGGAAGACAAAAAACACTTTGACATATTATTGCATTTTAAAAACAGCAAACACAAATCAATCAGAAGATGCATGTTCTAGACTAATCCTTCTTAAATAAGAAATCATAACAGCAAGGGAAGGAGTTCTGCTTTCTATTTACCACATATTTTGTTAAGATCCACCCACAGAAAATCGTTATACACACACCATTATTGAAAAAGCTAAACTTTCAAAAAACTAGGGTTCAAATGCTGTCCTCAAAGAATTTCCTCATATCTCCACACATAAAATCTGTATTCCATCTGTATCTAGAATCAAAGTAGGGACACAAATAAGAGAATATTACAGCTACTATATGGATACAAAACACCTTTATTCTATTTCACATGGAAATTTGATATCATAAAACGAAAAATCCTAAACAATAAAAAAAACCCAACTGCATTAAATTAACCTAAAAATCAACAGTAGAATAGCAAATTTCCATATTAGCATTCACTTTGGTTAGGCTTAGCCATCTAAAAGTTAGCTGCTCTTCTAAGTTATTCTTCCAGGCTCAGTCTCCAATACAGAAAGCTATATGACTCACAAGACTCATGTCTCATCAAAGATAGGTGAGAACTTGCTATGGGTGACACTGACTATCCATTGATATTTAGACTCCTTTTAGAAAATAGGTTAGACTAGGTGGATAAATTGTGGTGAATGGTATTGCATTAATAATAAAAAGCCATGTATTTCACAGGAGGAAAAGATTTACATTTCTAAGTTTAAAAATACAAAGCAATCAATGCTTGTTTGTCGAATAAACAGAAGCATAGACATGTAGAAATGCAAATGTACCAAGACCACATTACAAGCTTCCTTCTTTCATTTGCTTTCCTTTACAAGGAAGAAAAATAAACTCTTTTAAACTGTAACTAATGTCTGGTTTATTATTGTATATTTATAATTACCTAAACTGTACACACACACAAACTAATCCATTCATTCCATGAACGTTTATTCTGATGCAATATCCGCATATTTGGGAGAATTAGGGAGAGATGGACCAGATCAGCTTCAAAATTTGCTCCTTTACAGTAATGATAGTGTCATACTACTTTTATGCATTTTAAACAGCTGGGAAAAAAAAAAAAGAGTATTTTATTCACACAAACCACCTGTCAACTAAAATGAAACAAATGTCACAAATTTGTGCAAAGAAGTCAAATAAACACTATTTTATTGTCATCAATAAGCAGCATTTTTAAGAGATCGTCAATGTTAGAACTTTTCCACCCCGTGATCTCCATGTTATCAATTTGCATACAAGAAAAAAAAAAAAACTAAAAATCATAGGTTCAGCTACTGGTAGAATAATTGCAAATATTGTACTGTACAAGCCTTCTCAGTTTGACTAGATAAGTGATAAAATGCTTACAAATACACCTCTTACAACCAACCAAAAATAAGAATTGAGTGGTAAATTAAGTGTTTCCTTTTTTGATAATCTCATCTATAAACACAAATACACCCTCAGAAAACCCATCTGAAAAAGCAGGGGTAGAGGCTTTGTGAATTTCCTGCGGAAAAAAATCATCTATGAATCAAGACTGACTGCCTGGACAGCTACAGAGGGGACTGGGCAATCTACATAAAGCTGGGAAAGGGAAATAGAACAACTAGTCATTTTTCAGGGAAAAAAACACACAAAAGAGTAAAATTATAATCTGATCAATATTAACATACCTGGATTGGCTCTTGCTGCTTAAAAACAGGACCAAGATCAGGCAGAATGAGCCTGACATATTCTTCTTTGGTGCATTCCTCAGCAATCAGGAGAACGTTAGGCAAGACAAAGGGTACCATATCAGGATTCACAAATTCAGAAGTCAAGCAAGGCAAAATTCGCTGAATTATAACACGCTAAAAGAAAAAAAAAAAAAAAAAAAAATCAAATGTCTATCACATTTTACTAAGTTATTATTGTGCCAGCTCAACAGCTTTTTTTTTACCTTGGTTTTTACAAAAAAAAAAAAAGCAAACAATTTCCAATTCTCAATTCTTATTTTCACAGTGTAATCTAACTAATTTGCACTGTGCTACTTTGATTATTTTTCTCTGTTTGCACTCAAAACTACACTGGAGACTATAACAACTGTGAAGGTCAACTAAAAGCTATGAACCGTAGAGAGAAAAGGACTTTCAGTCACATACCTGAAGTATGAAAACCTTATTCTATAGGCTTTCTTAAAAAAGACCCTAAAAAGATCCTTCAGAAAGACTCTAGCATCCCTCTAAAATAATCAGTTTTTCAGTACTACATCACTTACTGAACAAACACATAATCCTACTATACCTATAGCTCCAGATACATTCCCTAATGGGATCCTGCTGAAAAAAATAGGTATTTATATTTACACTGTGGATATCTACTGTACAGTTAGATCATCCTTGGATGCTTAATTTAGTAAATAAAGAGTAATACAGAGTTTAAGGGTTCAGTCCAACCCAGGCATTTCTATGATTCTATGAAAATACACTTTCAAGACAAGGAAAAAAAAAAGAAAAAATTGCCCTACAGATGATTAGGTCAGTCTGTTGGTATCTAAAGATGGGTGAAATACAAAAAAATTACTAAAGTAAAAAGGAGAGAGTATTAAACATGAAGTCTGAATTTTACACTGTGTATTTCAAAACAGAATTAAAATATAAAGAAATTTAATGCAATGGTTGAGAAGCTCAGCTATTCTATTATGTATTAAATTAGTACTTTTTTTCTATTACATATTCACTATGTCTTATAAAAATTAAATACCACAAAAGGAAATGGAGTCAGTCTAGACATAGTGTCAAACACTACACAGAAGAAATATGTAATGACAGACATTTGCCTTTGAGGTTTCTGGGCACTGTTAGCACAAGAAAGCATTTAGTCTGTCAAGGGAAGAAAACTTTTCATCATACAACATTAAAGTACAGCCTTGCTATGAAAAAACTTGAAGCAATCTTAATGGGAGAAAAGGTGGCAAGATGACTTCAAAGAGCTATGATAGCATCTGGAAACAGAGGGAAAGCCTTGTAAATGGAGAGAAGACAACTCCCTTTCAAAGTGGGACAAACTACGAGAGAACATGCAAATGATGTTTCTTACACGTACTGAGAGCACAATTTGCCATTTTCTATTTAAAGAATTATTGATAGCTGAGGAGTATTTCCACACCAATTATTTTCTAATCTCCCCTTCTTTCCGACTACTCTGTTCATGGCAGTCTATTACAGTACAATGCCACATAAAGCCCATCATTCCAAGATTCAGAATATTAATAGATGATCACATATTTTTAAACTCACTATTTCAAGACATCATACAGACCTACCTTAGGTAGTTTTGGCAGAACCTTTGGCAGCCCTTTAAAAAACTGTGATTTCTGGAGGTTATCCCTTTGAAATAATGAATCAAAATACTGAAGTGTCATTGCTCCTACATCATCAAAGAATGGTATCTAAAAATAAGATTAAAAGCTTGTGATCTGGATGCAGACAACACTGACACTGTTACAAAGATTCCAAAATATAACAATCTATTTACCTTTAAAATGCACTATATCAAACCTTTACGATTACATGCCTGCAACTAACAATTAGAAAAGCACATTTTTTTCATACTAAGTAATGTAATATTCACAAATAAAAGTTGATTATTAAGATGGTATTTTCCTAGCATTTTAAAGAAACATATGCACATTATATGTATCTAAGTTAATTTATTGTATATGAAATCGTTTTATCTACAAAAAAAGGAATGAAATGTTAAAACCTTGATTAAAAGTTCTCCTAGGAATAATTATGCTATTTAATATTACAACAAAAGATTGCCTACTAGGCCATTCAGATCTGGCTACCACCCCTGGAAACTTGCAATGAATCAATAAGCATTTATATGCAATAAATGTGCAATTACATGTATTTTTTTCTTCCCTGTGTTCAGACCCACTTGTAAATCCTGTCCACTATAATTTCTCATGATCTCCCATGCTTGCATGACTTCAGCAAAGAGGGCATAGGCCTTCTTAAGGATTGTGTAACACTGTATATGTATGCATAGACCAGGTTTACAAAGATAGCACCAACAAAATACCAGGGGGGTTTCATCTATAGCCATGGTGCATCATATTAATACAGATAAAGCTGCTTCATCATTAAGGAAGATTGATAAAAATGCATAATAATAAGATTGTTTATATAAAAATTCATCCTCAAAAATTCTGCTTTCAGTTAGTAGATGAATGAAAAGAGTAAAAGAGTGTCTACACAGACTGCAATGAAAACTTCCACATTCAAAAACCTGTGTGGCTAAGACTCCTCTTTCCTTTTTTCTTGGTTTTAGGGAGGTATATATCAAAACTCACATGCTCACAATGGTAAAAGAAATAGCACAGTCTCCCAGGCTATTCAGACAATTGGATTTGGTTGAAAAATTTGTGCAAAAAGAAAAGATATTTAAAAAAAATCAAAAGCTCTGCTGTAAAGCATAAAGAGAACCCAGTAAGAGTAGAGCAATAGAAAAACAAAACAAAACAAACACAAGATTCAGAAAAGCAGACTGGAATAGGGCAATGCAGAAGAAAATAATTTATCAGCAGAGAATTGAAGCTAGTCTGCACTGTGGACTAAAATTGTGTCTTCTAGATCACACACCAAAACGTATGTAATCACAGAATTCTGTTAACTGGTTAACTGGTTAACAAAAACTAGTTAAAACTAGCAAGGTAAACTTGCCCACGTCAAGCTCCACTTCAGTGCATGTCATGCGTGCCACAACAAACTGGTTTTAGAACTAAAGCTCTAATATCTCTACCCTACAACTCAGTCTATAGAGCAGATGTGATAAATGAGACTAAAACCATATTGCTTAACACAACCATTTACAGCTTTATTTGTTGTAGTCCTTCAGACAAGTGAGTTGATACCTGAGTAGTATTTGCCCATTTCCTCACTTCCCATCTTTCAGCCTGTGTGTTGACAGAACCATTACCTGTTCCCCCTCCCTCCTTCACTCACTATTTCATCCAGCTGTTACAGACACTGCATACAGTCTTTTTAAATGACAGAAAAATAAGAAAATTGTTTTGGTAAGCAAATCTATAAGCAGGAACCTGAAAAGCTATCAGATATGAGAAAGTAGGGTATAAAACAAAGGAAGAACCATGCTTTTAAGTTCTACTTTCAGATAGGAAAACAGAGGAAGAGTTTGTCAAATTATAACTTACAATTAGTTTTTACTTTATTATGGCAAGTAAGCTCTGATTACATTTTTAAGATATTGTGCATATTTAAGAATACAATGAAAATCATAAGCTAAAAGTTAATCCCTACATTTATTGCCCTTTATCATTTTATGGCTTTAAAATCCTCTCAATACAATTTTAATGACTGAATTGTATAAAAATATAACATGGAAAATACTTCCAACTACATTGGAAAGCAACAAATTAAAATAAATGATTACTCTAAATTCTGTCTCGGCATCCACTTATTTCATATTAATAAAGGTCAGCATAAGGACAGCTTTTGGCATCAACTAACATCATTATTTCCAAAACAGTGAAAAAACCCACCCTTAACATTTCAACTAAAATGATTAACAGGAAAACACTTTAAAATAGTTCTATTGTTTCTACAAGTCAAACACTATTTTCCCTCTTCCCTATGGCTGCTGTATTTTCCATGAACTGACCTTAGTCATTTGATCTGCATCTGGTCTGACTGCTGGAGCTACATTTAGGAGTAGCTTTACATGTTCACGCACCTCCTCTGGTATATTCTGAAGAGTACTGGAGTTTAAACGGCTCAGCTGCATAAGTAATTTAAGCACATACACCATGAAGTCAGAAAAATCCTGCATATAACTGTTTCCAATAAACAATAGGACTATACTTCATTCTCTTCATGGTTTCTCTCCCCACCCCTTCTCCCCTTTTATAGCCTATTTGCTTCTCATCCCTCACAGTCTTTCTGTCTCCCAACAGCCTACCTGGTCACAGTACCCTGTTTCCAACTTCTCACTGCATTCAGGTTATCAGAGAAATCAAACCCAGTATTTTTAAACACACAAAAGAAGTTACAACAAAGGAAACTTGCATATGAACACACATTATGTCAACTTATCCAAGTAACTGTCTTCTGCTAATAATTATAGCCCACAAAGAATGTGAAATAGTTGATAAGTGGTTACCCATTGCAATGTCAAATGATCAAATTACTCTAAACTCAAACATTTTCAACAGTCCTACGCAGATCATTCACTGCCTTGTGTTTCACACTGTTCACCCCAACAGGTAAAGTACTTACTCCATGAGACCAGTATTCTACAGGTTTACAAATAAATCAGGTGAAAAATTAAATTTGTGGTTTACAAAGTTGGTACATGTAACCTTCTCTACACATATTTTTATTTCCCATATTTTGCTAGGATTCTTTTTTTTTTGTTACAAAGATACCAGGGAAGGTAAGATACCATTATTGGATTGGGTGTGTTGTTGTACTGGTATTGTGTTCTAAATATTTAGAACTATTTTAAAACAGTAACTTTTCAAATATGAAAACCAATAAATAGTAGTCACAAATAAAACAAATACCTGATCCAGTTGTCTACTAAAGCTTTTATAAATATCCTGCTTGTTCACTTCAAAAATTGGTTTCCCCTTATTAAACACTGCATATGTAACAGCTCCTAGAGAGTACATATCACTGGCTGTCTCACAGCTCACAGAGAGAATATATTCTGGTGCCAGATATTCAGGATTTGGAAGACACAAGGATGGCAAGTTTGGATCCCATTCCTTACAAGGGAACTTTGGCTACAAGAGAAGTAAAAGAAAGCGCACTTATTAGGGATTTTTAAAGAATATTTTGATTAAGAAACAAAGCAGCAAAAAATAATGAACCCACTGAAATTCACTTATGTATGAAACAGAAACAGAGTAAGGCAAAACTATTTAAGAATCTGTGTCTGTATCTTAGTGTGATTAGCTGATGCAGTTAAGCTGGAAAGTGTAATGTAAAAATCAAAGCACTGTTTCAGGAGGGAAAATGTGAGCTACAATGGCAATTCATTTTAGGAGGCAGCAACCAGGCACTGAGTGGATGCAACAGACTGTATTAGGGATCTTTGCAAGTCATCCAACATGCAGGTGAGCAGAAGAGGCACAGGACCCAACCTCTGTCTGAAACCATCCCTAATCTATTTTGACTCAATCCAGAGCTGCACCACGTGTTCAAACTTCCTTCCAACAAAATATAGAGGTGAATATTAAATAAGTGATTCTGTACTGAAATGCAAGGTCATTAAACTGGTTTAATACAAAGATATGAATTTGAAATTTAATGATGATAATGATAAAGATCTATTACCTCCTGTTCAGATGGATTTGTTGACTGGATACAAAAATCAAAGCCCATAATTTTCCATGCTCCACTTTTATTCAGAATTATATTTTCAGGAGTAATGTTTCCATGGACCATTTTGACACTGCTATGTAAAAATGACAAGCCTTCAGAAACCTGTTAATAAAAGATTACTAGTTCAGGTTAATGATGTTTCTTCAAATATCCTGTAAGACATTTACAAAAATTCTGTTCTTGTGGTCACAGTTAAATTGGTAAGTTAACTAAGAAACAATTTTTCACTAGTATTTTAGGCTATTTTTTTAAATTATGCATGAAGGAAATTAAACACAGGTGGGTAATCAACAGATGAGACTACTAATGCCTATTAACTATCACAGCATAAGAATAAAAATGTTTTTCAAAGTTAATCAGCTTGTTCACCAAATAAAACATGGGAGCTACTGTTCCTCCACAGAAGGTGAAAAAAGATTCACATATAGGAGAGATGGCTGTAGCACAGACATTTATATGGAAAATAGAAATTCATTAAACCATATTTTCTACATCAGAATAAACAAAACCAGTAGCAACTTAGAGACTCCAGTGTTCATCCTGTCTTATAAACTTACAGTGATGAGGTGATATCATAACTCACTTCCGAACTACTTGATTTACTACATGCAGACAAAACTTTGGCAGTTTAATAAACAGTCATTAATACTAAAAGCACAAGAAAATTTTAAGGACAACCTGCGTCATACCTGAAGCAAACCATATTTCGTCTCCACATCATAAAGTTTATATTCTTTAATGTCAGATGGCAAAGGAGAAGGTAGGTTGTCCCAGCTACCAAGAACATTAGCTAAACTTGCACAGACTGGTTCTGTACAAAATGCCAAGCAATCCCTGTAGAGGGAATACATAAAAACATTTCTTGTAAATAAATGTATTAAATCTCTTGACTGTGAATAAAGAATGATACAAATACCATATATGTTAACAGAGCACTTGCTGCTACCTAAAACTATGCTATATTTCAGGTTTTGAATTCATGTAAGTAATATTATACTAAAAAGAAACACATAAATATCTGAAGTATTTAAAAACTATCTGAATTAAATTATTGTATTCTCTAACATTCACATACATCACTAATGATGCACACAGTGCTTCATAAAAAGTTTTAATAAAACAATGCTTTTCTTGTCCTGATCCAGGAAAATCAAAGAAGTTATTCTTATTATCAATAAAACTTGTAAAATCAGGCTTTTAGCTGTGCCTAAAACTGACACATCCCTGACTGAAGCAATACTTAACGTGGTTGGACAATGATCAGAAACAAAATTAATAAAATGCACCTCGCTATTCTTTAACTTTGCAAATAAATAGAAAAGAAGAGGTGAAAAAGACAAATGCACTTCTTGTACAAAAGGCAGTCCGCATGTGAAGTGACTGTTTTCTAAATTATCATTTTCTCATTTATTATTATTATTCTCTACCATTCTGTTAACACCCTCCCTTTCATGTTTATATTAACACAAGCATGGCTACAAAACTCATTTCTGTAGTAATTACAAGGAAGAACCAAAGCACAGAAAGACAAAGGCCTTCATTTTCAATCTGTCTTCAACTTTAGCATAGAGCTTACGTATTTAGTCACAGTTAAGGCACAGATGATAGCAAATGCTTAGGGAACAGTTATTCAGTGGTTTTCATAACATAAACTCTCTGATTGCTGTTTTGAGGGAATAAAAAGATGTCTGTTTACTTTTTACTTTAGGAGCTAATTAAATAAGGATGTAAACCAGAGTAACGGGAAGGAGGAGGCAAATTTAATTAAAGCAATTGAATATTACTGATAGAAGCTGGTGTCTGCCATGCAGTGCAGTTTCCTTAACAGTTCCCTGAATAATATCAAAATGAAATTCAAAATAACATAATAAAAAGAAAACAAATTCAAAATAAAAGCAATGGCCAAAAAAATGCATATGCTTTGGGAAAAACTGCAACAGATGAAATGTCTAGTAAATTAAGTATCTGGGACTCTTTACAGTAGTACCATTTTTAATGGGTAGCAATGACATGAGTGAATTTATAATCTGGATTTTTAATCTTTTTCTCCAATAACAAATTAAATACAGAATAGCATTGCTCATCTGTGCTGTTACTGGAATTCACTAACAGTTGTAAGTATCTGGCTTGTAACAAAAATAGTGTGGCTAGCAGGACAAGTGAAGTGATTATGCCCCTGTACTCAGCACTGGTGGGACCACACCTTGAATACCACGTTCAGTTTTGGGCCTCTCACTACAAGAAGGACAGTGAGGTGCTGGAACGTGTCCAAAGAAGGGCAATGAAGCTGGTGAGGGGTCTACAGAACAAGTTTTATGAGGAGCGGCTGAGGGAATTAGGGTTGTTTATCCTGGAGAAAAGGAGGTGCAGGGGAGACCTTATTGCTCTCTACAGCTACCCAAAAGGAGGCTGTAGCAAGGTGAGGGTCCGTCTCTTCTCTCAGGTAACAAGTGATAAGAGGAAACAACTTCAAGCTGTGCCACGGGAGGTTTAGGTTGGACATTAGGAAAAAACTTGTTCACTGAAAGGGTTGTTAAGCAGTGGAACAGGCTGCCCAGGGAAGTGGTAGAGTTACTATCCCTGGAGATATTTAAAAGATATGTAGATGAGGTGGTTAGGAACATGGTTTAGTGGTGGGATTGGCAGTGTAGGTTAACAGTTGGACTCGATGATCTCAACGGTCTTTTGTAACCAAAATGATTCTATTATTCTAAATGTATTTATATTCAATACTTATTATAAATAGTTATTCACTATATAAATGAATGAAAAATACATACATCCTAATATATAGTTATATTAAATATAATTATATTGAATACAAGTAATTTGCAGTAGAAATATTAAAAGTGGGAAAGCTATATGCACACTAGGGTCACAAAGGTATGCCCTTTCCTTCTATATCTACTTCAGCTGTGCAGGTGCATCAAGTATCCCTTTGCACCACAGAAAAGGAATAAAGGGTGACTTGCAAGCATTTCAACACAACTCTATGCTGATAGACACAAAAAAAAGACCAGGTACAGTCTAGCCAGAAGAAGTCCAAGACAGACTTCTTCCAGAATAAGCACTCTGGAAAGACCTGCAATTCTAAAGAAATCTTACAGCACGCTTGCATGAGGTTACGCATACAGCAAGTTTGCTGATGATCTAAAACTGGAAGGAAGGCTGTCTGCACAGACTGGAGAGCTGGGAAAAGGGGAAGCTAATGAAGTTCAACAAGGATAAGTGTAGAGCCCTACACCTAGGGAAGAGTAACACCATGCACCAGAAGCTCCATGGAGAAAGACCTTGGCGTCCTGCTGGACAGTAAGTTATCCATGGGACAGCAATGTACCCTTGTGGCCAAGAAAGCCGGTGGTATCCTGGGGTGCATTAAGAAAAGCATCTCCAGTAGGTCAAGGAAGGTTCTCCTCCCTCTTTGCCCTAGTGAGACCACATCTGGAGTACTGTGTCCAGTTTTGGGCTCTACCGTTCAAGAGGGACAGGGAAATACTAGAGAGAGTCCAACAGAGAGCTATGAGGATGATTAAGGGACTGGAAAATCTCTCTTACAAGTAAAAGCTGAGAGCCCTGGGGCTATTTAGTCTGGAGAAGACTGAGAGGGGATCTTAGTAATGTTTACAAACAACTGAAGGGTGGGTGTCAAGTAGAAGGGGCCAGTCTCTTTTTAGTGGTGCCCTGTGATAGGACAAAGTGCAAAGGGCACAAATGGGGAACACAGGGAGTTCCACCTCAACATAAAGAAAACCTTCTTTCCTGTGAGGGTGACAGAGCCCTGGAGCAGGCTGTCCACAGAAGTTGTGGAGTCTCCTTGTCATGGTTTAGGGTCAGGGTGGCCCCTGACCAGAAAAAAGTAATGCAATTCCTGAGTCAACTGAAATATTGTGACAATTTTAGGAAGAAGCCTGGAGTATACGCTGGGATTCACTTGCATACACTGTGACTGAGATGACTTAGGCTATTTAGCATGTAATAGTTTATTTACAGTTTGAGAGTACTGAGAGCTGACTTCAACTACCTAATTAATCTTCCTTAGGCTTTTGTGAGGGGCACACTGAACCACAGGAACAATGACAGTTTTGAACCCTTGTTAATGTGAAATGTAGTTTTAGTACTGGAGGAAAGACATACATGAATATGCAAGAGTCATTTAATCTAAGAAATCTTTCCCAAAGTAGGCACTGCAAAGCTGAAGAAGCTTTCCTACAGTATTCTCAGCTCCTGGAAGCCAGTACATTTGGAATAAATGCAGGTTAACAGACACAATCAAAATTTTACAAGTTTGAGAGGTAATGTACGTGAATCTATTAAGCTACCACTTAGAAAAACTATTTGGAAAAAAACCCCTCTAAAACCTTTATGATCTTCCTCAGTAGAATCAGGATCAGCTTTCTATTTTAACATGAAATCTTCATTTTATTAGTTAGATTTTAGTGTGCTGTTATCACTAGACTTGAACGATAAATCTAATCCATTATTGTGCTTAGTGACCAACTGCAAATAAATCAATGAAGCACTACAAAAACACGCTGAATGTTGTCTCCCTGAATTGGCATCTGAGGACGTTTTGCATGGCCACAATTTACAAAAAAAATCTCCAAACTAACATGTGCTAAGTAAACATATCTCATAAATGCAATTAATATATGAACAACCTTTTGAAAGAAAATAAGTTTTGAGTTCTTTAGAAGTTAAATTAAATGAACTACCAAATTTTCACGCTTTAAGGGTCACGTGTAGCCTTACAGCTGCAACAAGACTAAGATCATGCAATAGAATATTAATCAGATTACAACAAAAATGCATCCTATGTCTTGTGAGGAAAAAAAAAGTCCGAGAGTGGGGTGAACACCATTCTAACATGAATAACTACAGTAAACTTGAATCTCATCAAATATATGTGCTGAACATTCCAGATATCTTATGGTCAATAGCAAAAGAATGATTAACAAACTCTGTTCTCAACTTTACTACAGTTTACCTGGATTCTTCCAATGGATGTTGAACAGTAAGTAGTCGAGGGTGTCGAAGTCTGGTTAGCTGTTGAACACCTCGCTTTAAAGAATCAATAATCTGATCCTTTTCAAATTTTTGATACTTGTCTATTAGCTTCTTATCAAAGACAAAAACAGCCACTTCCTAGAATGAAGAAACACGTTTCACTCGGTCTATAGCAATGCCAAAAACCAAGCCTACACACAACTACTTACACACGTACACAGGTTTTTTGAACCAACATTACAGTCCCACCAATGCAGTAAGTATTTCAATATATACATATATATAAATATTGTCCTTCCTTTGTCCCAGTCATAATCACACAGGTGAATACCTACAGATCCTGTATGATCCACAGGACAGAAATCAGCTTTATTTTAAGTAGATGAAAGCATTTACATCAACTGTGAACAATTCAAATTTTCTGCACATACATGCATTCACCTGTCATTAAATATATGAAGTGCTGTTTTATTAAATCAGACCCTGTCTCAGCATTCTGCTCCAAACCAGTATGGTCTATATTAAACTAGACATTCAGGAAAGATAATTTATAGTCAAAGTAATCAACTAACCTGGTCAAACTGTTCACATGATAAAATATTAAGAATTTTTTTAATGCTTGAGCAGATGTAAAAACAAGCCCTAGAAATGCAATAGATGTTAAAGCAGAGAAAATAGTTCTTCCAACCAACCTCTCTGCAAATGGAGTGGGAGAAAATTAAGAAGTTTAAATGAAATTTTGAAATTACAGAGGTGGATGTGAAATAAAAAATTAGATTACATTACCATTTAGAAACCATTAAAGAGAAATAAACCAATTGAATAAAAAGGAATTAACTTTATCATTAAACAGAGACTTTCTTATATTCCTACAACAGCATTATGAATAATAATAAAGGTTAGAAACCATCAGAAAATAAGATGAAAATACAGATTTCAGTCCCAAGAGGAAGTCTATGCTCTTGCACTGCACATTTTATAACCATTATTCTAATTAAAATCTCACAGAAACAGTTACATTATTTATTTACCAAAAAAAAAAACAAACCAAAACCGAAAAAAACCCCAACAAACCCCCCTCAAAAAAGCACCTCTAGAAGTAGGCTATATAAAAAAATGCAGTCCAATACACAAAAAACAGTTTATATTTTCTAGCTGGTCTCTGTTTCATTAAGCCATTAGCAGGTGAACATCTATCACTACCTCAACTAAGTACACTTTTCCTGCTTCTATCCATACCAGCTGTCTGCTCCCACTTTTAAGCTCAATGGATCAAACATTAACAGTGACACAAGGCAGGAAGGAACCAATGACAGAGGATGAAAGACATACAACATACCCACTATTTAAAAAATACACGTTTTCCAGTACGAAGTGTCAATGTATTGAGCAGTGCATAACAAATAACAAAATTTCAAACTAATACAGCACTCCTGAAAGCACTTCTGCTTAATGTCAAGTCAAAAGAATCAGAAAGTGAATATTTAAATCAGATAGTACGGGACAACAACCATAGTTTGAATATTTCATGATGGCTATAAGTTCCATTGGTGCTTGCTGCAATCCAGCATGGTTTGTTTGAAGTTTGACAGAACTTTTACATATCCAAATTAGCTGACATATAAGTATGCATATGAAATTGTAGTATTCTAGGTATACTAATGATTGCTATCACATTGATTTTGTAGACTTAGTTATTATGGAGTGACAAGACTCAAAATAATTTAAGCTGTGTAACAACTTGTTTTCAATACCCTCATTTTCATGTGACACATCTGATACAAGAAAGCAGCCATCTCTGTCTGCTCATGGACACTAAAATGTTAAATGTGTTCTGATTTTAATGATTCAAAATATGCCATTCTTAAATTCAACTCCATAATCAATATTGATTGTTTATATGCAGAATTCTCTTTCTACAATATATCTTAACCCCATAAGTTACCAGATACTACTGTACACAATAATGAAGAGGTAGCTGAGTCATAGGCTGCAGAACACATTCTCAATGCACAAAAATTACTGAAAACATACAGTACACTTGGAAACATTTAAAGTATTTATGGTTTTATCCTGGGTGAATCCAATAACTGTGTCAAATTTTGACTATGAACACATTATTTCTATTTTTCCTTTTGTGTTTTACAAGAACTAATATTCAAGCCATAAAGGAGGGCTACTGACTGTAGATGATAGGGGTCCCATTTCCTGTAATTACTTTCATGAAAACTTAACTTGAAAGCCTGCAAAATCTTACATATTCACTACTTCTTTCCACAGAAAACTCACAGGGAACTTCTACTTTCTTTTTTTCCTGTCATAAGTTTGATGGAAGAGTAGCTTCCTCCTGCAGGTGATTACTTCAGTTATGTCATAATTCCAACTTCGTGATATAAAAATTAACATAAAAAGACTACAATATATTTTAAAAAATGACTGCTCTCCACAAAGAAAGTGAAAAAGCACAGAGAAAACAACCTTTATCTTTAATAACACAAATTTTCATTCCTTATATGAGAGGAATTATACACACCTTGCTCAGCATGCTCTTGTTTCAACATAGTATACTGGTAATGCTACTACCTGGGTTAGGAAGTACAGACAGGTATGGAGGGGACTAGACTGGCCACTTGAGAGGTCCAAGTTTCAATCTCAGTTGTGTTGACAAACATGAGATAACCTGCACCATCTGCCTCAGTTCCCACATGTTTAAGCTAAGGGCTTTACTTCAAAGTGGGGTTAAGTAACGCTCAGTGATGACACTGAAATAGATGTAAGTTACGATGTGTACTGTGTAAATATTTGCCAGGATGAAGGCTTTCAAGAGAACATCTGTTGTTACTGCCAAGAAATTAGCAATTTTAACATGAATCATTGAAAAGATCAGTATTTAAATTCTACAAGGCCTTTGCCAAGGAATTAAATGCCACCTGTGCAAGCAGGAGTAAGCACTGCCCACAACAGGCAAGATAGAGGACATGCTTTAACCTGGCTATAATCCTATTAACTCATCTAAAACACTTTAAGACACTGAACAGAAAAATGTAAATTAGTTCTCTTTGATAGTGTTTTCATATTTCAAGGGAATCCTGTTGACCATTGACCCAAAGACCTGCTATTCACTAATATACCCCCTTTTTACAAGGTTTTTTTATCCTTGTAGTTTTAATCACCAAATACCACAATTTCCTTTTCCCAGATTTTTTTAACAGTTTTCCTTTGTACTGGGTCTGGCTGAGATGGACTTAACTTTCTTCACAGCATCCCATATGTTGCTGTGTTTTAGATTTGTGGTTAAAACAATGCTGATAACACACTAATGTTTTGGCTATTACTGAACAGTCTTTCTACAGGGTCAAGGCTTTCTCTTTTTCCCACTTAGCCCCTACAGTGAATAGGCCATGGATAGGCAGGAGATTGAAATGGGACATGGCCAGGACAGCCAACCTGGACTGGCTAAAAGGCTATTCCATATCATATAACATCATGCTCAGTGATAAAAACTTAGAAGAAGGTTTTTTGGTTTGTTTTTTTTTGCTTCCTAGGTGGTTATTTGAACACTAGCTTGAAGCATTAGTTTGACTGAGATGCAGTGAGCAATTTCCTTTGCTTTGCTTGTTTTTTCCATCCCTTCCTTCACCTCCTAAATTGTTTGGATCTTGACTTTTGTGTTTTCTTCTTTTCTCCTTCCTATTTTCTGCTCCCATCCTTCTGGGTGTGAGGAAGTGAGTAGCTGTGTGGATGCTTGGTTGCTGGTAAGGGTTAACCCACCACATCCTCCAAGTCCATTTGCAATCCTGCATTCCTTATGAAACACACCAGTTTGAAACACACAGTGACAGTTTAACACAGGTGTCCTTATTTATGCACGTTATAGACGGAAGAGAAAGCAAAAATACTGTTCCTATATTAGCCATTGCAGCTGCTAAAAAAAAAAAAAAAAGAAAGGGGAGGGGAAAAGAGAGAAAAAAAAATATTCTCCCTAACCAGAAAAAGTCAACCAGGCAACCAAGGTATGTCATGCTTTCTCTCCTGCCCCCAAGAGTGCCCCAAGAGGCAGGTGAGAACTCAGAAACACACTGGATTCACGCGTTGAAAAAGATGCGAACAAAACTACATCATGTTTCTAAATTAAAGACTCTAAAAACTGTGGAAATTTAATGATAATGGAATAGCAATACCTCTTCCTATTCATTCCAGTCCATATTGAGAAAGCATGTTAAAAGTACCTGTAAAGCATTCAAGCAATATAGTAATGAATGCTACAGGAACTCAAAGCCTTCTATTTTAAATGACATTTTGAACAGTGTGGAGTAATAATGCCAGAGACTAAGCACAGCACAAGGAAAAAAAAAAATTCCCATTAAATATTTAGTAACTACTGATCACCATCTAACCTGTGAACTGAATGACGTACTGTTCTTTTGGAAAAAGATTACATGTCATCATGTTAAAGACTAAGTCATGAACATAAAAGCAAAGGAAATTTTAAGTTAGCAGTCAGAGTGCTTGATTTTAGAAACTATTTTTCTTTTCTCTTTTTTTTTTCCTCTATTTTGTCCATATGCACTCACACATACTTTTTTAATGAATAATCAAATGTAACTCAATATGCAAACACACAATGTTTTACCAAAGCCTCCCACTGTGCAAAGCAAAATATTCTCTGAACTAAAATACTGGCAAGCATTCCAGTGAGATTTTCCTCCAGCTTTTGATGGATTTATTTTTAGAAGCTTGCCAATTTTTTTTTCATAAACCTTCTCTCCCATCAGTTTGTTTCAGTCACAAGATAAACAGTACAACTATTTCAGTTTTTAAATGGATTAGCCTTTAAAGTTTGAATAGTAGGAAACTTTCATTTCAAAGCTACTGTATGCACAGCCAAAACAACTGAAACTTACCTATCATCAATATATTAGTACTACCACAATAAAAGTTAAACACAACTACAATAGTCTTGAAGTGAAAGCCATTATCTTCTTAATTCTGCTAGTTTTTATGACTGAGCTGCCAGTAAGAACAAATTACCCTACCCTATTTATTTATGTTCACACTTTCTAAGCAGAAGAAAGGACAAGTGCTGTATTATGCCAGAAAAAAAGTATTTCAGTGCGTAAAGACTAAGTTAACAAATCCAAGATAAGCAGAAACACATACCGTAAAATTAGCAACATGTTACTTCATGTATACATGTGCAGCCAAAAAACTCATAAAACTTTCAAACAGCAGCAATTCAGCTAACGAACAGCAACAGAGAAACACATGCACAAGGGTAAGGAATTTCCTCACTTTCTGTTAGGTTGTTATTCAGTCACCCACAAAGTAATTAAGAAAAAAACCCCACAAACAACAAAATGTAAACATTCAGAAATCCAGGAAAACTAGCAAGGCAGGAACCAGGTGGAAATCTGAAAACAGGTATAAAATCAAACATATCTACTGCCATCAGAGACAGAATATTTGTAACTGTTCAATTAATTCATATTTGAAATCTTAACGTCAACTTCTGCAAGGCTTCTGACTTCCATCTGTCCCAAGAACATAATTTTGATCATCTCTACTGCTGTAATGCTAAAACGCCAGAGTTAGCTATTTTATCTGGCTATATTGACTTAAATTATTACTTATGTCGTTGTAAAGTCACAATGACACAAGCAATTAAGCCCTTACATCCTTCCAGTCTGATTACAATACAGATTAACAGAGGTAAGTATTTGTAGCTTCCAATTAGATATACACACTTGCAATACAGTAAATATGTGCATCACTTCACAAAAGTCACTGCTACCACTTGGAAGATGACAGCCTGCCACTTCCATAGTGCCCAGCCAATATTCACAAGGTACACACAAAATAAAAAATAATGTTAAAGAACAGATATATTGCAATGCAACACAACATAAACTGTTTGTATTGCTGCAGTTTTATTTTGCAATGGCAAATTGCATGTTGACAGGTTACCTAACTGGTAATACTAATAATGAATGAGAATTGCATGTCAAATCACCAGCCACCTAAAATGCCCTGCAGTACAACTGCTGCTGTATTTTTAATGACTAATGATGGCATACAAATGTACAGATGTTAGTCAGGGTTGACAGAGATACTGCAGGATCACATGTAGTAACATCTGAACTAAAACTGCAAAATTGACAGTCAGAATTCAGAGCTTGAAAAATACGAATGACAGGAACCAAGTTACACACACTCTGTCAATTAGGCAGTGAAAGAAACTTGCTACAACTGTCCAGACCTTAAAGCTACACCTGCTACAAGTCAAATGCTTACTGGACACAGAGATTGTATAAAACCCATCAAAACTAGCATACCTTCAATGCTACCACTTCTTTGTATAGTTGAAAACCAACTAAAACCAAATGTTACATTGGTAAATTGAATGTATAGAGTTTGGCAACAGCTAGACAGATGCTGGAGAATATGGCAAAAGCACATACTTAACATGGCTCAGATTCTGTCACAATACCACCACACATTCTCCACAGAACATTTATTCTGCACAGTATATTTCTTCTCTATTTACTATAGTATATTTTCTTACCATCTAACAAATCCTATGTGTTTTCCAAAGTTATTCCTTTGTGTCCATTTTGGTACATCTGTAACAAGCTGACTCATTGCCTACGTGACTTCATATCAATTCAGCATCAAGTTTAACTTAAGGCCATAACTTATTAATACTCCTATGTACTCATTGTAAATTCTATTTACTCACCAAGTTTGAAAAAAGTACACAATTTTCTACAGTAACAGTTCTTGAACTCTGTTTCTGGAAAACTTTCTTCCAAAGTGATTTTCATTTACACATGTGACTTCAAGTGAGTCAAAAGTTTATCTACTACTGCTCTAAACCCTAATACTTTAAGGAGACTGAAAGGGAGCAGTACTGATGTGAAAGCAGCACTGTGAAGGTACAATTCACCTCCTCCACAACCTCCTCCTCTATTTTGTGCCTTCCTGCTACTGCATCTCTTGACTTAATATTTCTAACCCCTCAATTTCTCTGTGGCACCTGAGGAAAAAAAAATAGTCTCTTTTGCTGAGAAAAAATGATGGTATACTTCATGATTATTTTAAATTGTAAAAAGCCAGTAAACACTCTGCTGCTGAAAAAAAAAAAAAAAAAGCTGCAAGGTAAAACAAATTAGAGAACTGATCCATGTTAAAACAAACTTCTTCCTTCTTGTCAGATCACATTTAACTCAGATTAGTTCTTGAGCTTGGTCTTGAACTGTATTCTATCTGTGGATGCAGAGCCACTTTCTCCAGCAGTGAAGGCTTAAAGCAACTATCACCTATGTAGCTGAGGATGTTATATTTAAATAATGTTGAGTTCTTCACAGAATCACACAGAATCACAGAATGGTAGAGGTTGGAAGGGACCTCAAAAGATTTCATTTTAAATATATTATTACCCTTAGCATTAGTCTGCCCCACTGGATTTTGGTTTTAAGTGCTACTTACCAACTGCTACATATCAGTCTATTATCTAATGCTTTATAAACTTAGGTCTTTACTTGACAACCCACCTGTTTTGTTGATTTCTTAGTTCCATTAAATATCTTCCAAGCAAGAGCATTACCACCACTGGCAATATGTCGGCCAACATCAAATTCCCTGGTAACAGGATTTCCCATGACTGCACTGGTGACATCAGCCGTTACCTTTGTAACGGTGCTCTTCAATTTATTCAGCATGGACTCCATTGTCTCAACTGTGCACCAATGTATTATCCTACAAAGACAAGGAAGAAAATGCTTTACAGTCTTCTCACAATTTCTATTAACATAAGACACACACTGAAAACTAGAATATCTAACCAAGGATCCAACAGAATACAGGAGTAACCCACAAAAAAAAAAAAAAAACCAAAACAAACAAAACAAAATAAAACAAAACAAAAAAAAACAACCCACAAACCTGAAATAGAACTTCTAGGGCTTTGTAGCTATACATACTCGCAGTGCACACATCTATCTGTGTGTGCATGCATGGGGATTATATATTATTGCTTCTACTTTTCAGAAACTTCTGAATGTCTTGATCATTCTTCATTAGATGTAACAAAGCAATTAAGGATGGAGAAATACAACCATTTTTTGAAAATAGATAATTGAATAAAGCAGAAAATCCATAAACTGCTCCCATGAAGGGAAAGGTTTGTATATCAATATCAATCAGCAAAGAGAACCAAACCTGAAGGAAACCAGACTCGTTCAATTCAGTACTCATGGAACTACACATTTTCTGAAGGAAAGGATTGCTTAAGATGACAGACCAGCAAAAGAATAGATGTGTATTATGCAGAAGACAAGTAAAACTGTGCTCTTTTCTACTCAAAATACAAGCTCAAAAATCAGTATTTTACTTATCAGATTGCTGATATTACTATCTGTATAATTATTAATGAGCTTAAGTATTAATCAATTGCTGCAGGGGATGGAAACAAGAAACCATCTTTTTATACGTTATTTTAACAAAATGTACAACTAAGTGGGTTTTTTACATCACCTTGCAAATTTAAGAACTAAAAAACCGTGGCAGCTTACTATTTTGTTCATCTTCCCCTGGACTATCTACTTCCCAGTTCCCAGATTTGTTATAATCAGTTCTAAAAAATCTGACTTGCTTATTGTGTCAGGTAGTTCTGAAGTGTGTATCTCAGTTATACAATTGTCCCTCTAATAATGGATAAACAAGACAGAATGAAGACAGGAAACAGTAAAAAAAAAGAGACAGAAATTCATCTTCCATATAGGTGCAAAGATGAAGAGACAATGCAAGAAGAAATTATTTCCTGGAATCAGTATCGTGTTGTTTATTCAAAAGCAACACTGGAAGATATTTCTTCATTCTTTCAAATCTGTTGTGAAACTATTTCTTCAACCTATAATAAAATAGAACTAAAACAACACATCAGCAAATATACTGAAATCCACAGAAATAATATTTTCAGTTATGGCTTTGTCATACACACAACTCACTGGCAAATAATCTGTTTAAAACTACTTCCTGGAAAAATAAAGAATGTCATTCCTATTCAAATGGGAGAGACAAGTTTCTTTTGTGATAGAGAAAATGTTTGCCAAGTTACGGTAACAAGAACAAAAGAAGCAAAAGGCACTACCAAATTATCCAGTGAGCACTGGGACTAATCAGCCCCAATGACCCTCTAATCAGATGTGAGGTGCTTGTTTGTACGAATTAAAGCTCTTCCCATTGTATTTTTAAGGCAACTTTCTGATCTTTATAGATTATCTGCTATCTATTAATATATGCATTTATGCCACAACTTCTTCCACATTCAAGACACAGATGGAGTTTATTTCCTCTTTACAGCTCCTTACCCTCACAAAACCTGTAGCAACATACTTTTGACACATATACAACTCAATCACTCTTCACTGAAATCAAACACAGTGAAGTCATTTGGACATGAACACCTTCTCCCCCTGGCACCACAGATCTGTTTCCCTTAGAAATCTGGACAAATAATCTGATTTGTATTAAACTGTAAAGATAGACTTGTTTTCTAAAAGAGGTAATAAACATACTAAACAAAACTTCTTAAAATGTTAGGCAAGTTACTGAACAACTCACTCCAGTGCAGATGTGTGTAACAGTATTAACCTAGTCCTAAGCAAACTCTAGCGAGTGCTGGAAGCAACAGAGCAGTGCTGCTCTGTCTCGACTACTGCTGCAGCTACATCCCACCTTCAATATTCTTCCATAGTGAGATACAGAAATGCACTAATGCTGTAGCTCCATTCATATTTCTCCAATTTCCATGATAACTGACTCACACAACTTTGTGATAACAAATGAAAAACCAGAGTAGGTTTTGGGGTTTTTTTTAAATACTTTATAAAAAAGAAAGGTGTCCAGCTGCACAGACCTAGATCTTGCAAACACTAAACTTTAAAATCAGATGGCTTCAATAGGACCACTCAGAAGCAGAACCAGATATGACTACAAGCACGTTCAGGGTGGAGTTGGTCTTAATTACGGGACTGTGAGTTTTACATAGGAGAAACTGAGTCTGAATACAATGAGATAACCTTAAGAATGCTTATGTACTTGTTTAGTATGTATTAAGTGTTTTGTAGAGAATATAACTGAAAATAAATTATGCAAATATAGAATTCCTTTATTAAGTAATTTTATTATATTATGTGATATTTTCTTACAACATACTGATTTGACTTTATAAATTGTGCTATGGAAAAATGCATGCAATTCCTAACCATGCAGTCCAAGACAAAACAGCCATTAGGCACTGTCTAATATCCGTGTATACTGGAACTTTTCATTAACCTGATAAATAGGTAGAAACAAGAATCATGGAATATTCTAAATAAGAGCTTTAAGTATTTCCATCTCTCAGAGATTTCATTCTGCAGCTATTCCATGGTGCAAACTCTATATGCTAAAGGACTATAAAATCAATCCTGATGAGTTTAAGATAACCACAAATCTAATTTATTTGGTTTTAAATCTTGTGGGTTTTGTATTGTTTCACTCACTCCCAGACATCAAACCTTCTATAAGATCAATTCAACACAATATTTTATTAGAATTCTCAAAACTGAAGAGATACTTTGCAGAATTAATTGCAGATATATGAAGAAAATGCACATGCATGCATGTTCAAATTCCTTTGTATAAATCCAAAAGGGAGCTTCTATATAGAGGTGGTGGAAAAATGGTGTAGCATTGATTAAACCACAAGTGCCCTCTGCTGTGAGTGACAGACTAAATGCAATGAGAATCCCAGAAAAGCCACTAGGTGAGAATCTCAACAGCGTTCCAGTGTCTTAAGTATTAGGACTTAAAAATCAGGCCTGGTAGGTCCTGTCCAACCTGTTTCTCTCCTGATTGACAGTACGCAAATTACTGTTCAATTTAGCTACTGAGTAATGTGAAACTTACTTCTCAATATGCAGTTTGAATTTTAAGTTTACATCCATCTAACACTGTAAATTTGCAGAAAACCTCATGCCAATATTTGTACTGTAATCTCAAATAGTGTATTTTGCTTTATAAAAACAACTGCTATTACCAACCTCAGTAAAAACTTAATGTATGTCAACAGAAACAATGTACCTAGAAAATCCATGACAAAAAAAAATTATCTATTTCGGGTAGTATCCATAATACTACACATCATAATGATTTAATGATATCTGAAATACGCAACTTTAGTTCTCAACTGTATGAAAACTGCTTTGTTCAGTTCTTTTAAGACCTAACTACTATTTATAGAAAAATGAACAACCATAGAACAATTAAAAAAGTTGGCACCCCCACCGAAACTTGAAATTAAAGTTAAAAGGTAATAAATAAGAAAAGTATATCTTAACAGTGTTCAAACAACAAAGGACATGCAATATATGTTCAAGAACTTTGATTTCTTCTCATTTGGATTTCATGGGTAATATTAACAATACTAAATTCACAAAGCCTAGAACTAATCCTAAAAAGTAATCTGGATAGTCAATGTGTTGTTTTCATGAATTCCCCTCAGAACTGATAATAGTCTTCATGCTGATGTACATCAGCAACAGTATGTCAGCACAATGACGACCTAATCACTTGGCAAGGTAGTAAGCAACTGCCAACGCAGCAATAAGAAATGAAGCAAAACACTGAAAATGTTGAAATAAAGGTCAATCCAAACCAAAGATTCCTCACCACTCCTTAATTCTCACTCACGTAAAAAAACTGCATGATTTTAAACTATTAGTTCATCCTAGAAACCATTCATAGCTTCATCTGATTTATGGATATGGGTGCACACTGTACAGCAGTCCATCATACACTCTGACAGCATCTTCACCTATAACAAGCTGCTATTCTCCTTTGTGAACCAAGGCAGCAGGCAGGTGAATGGTACTGCATGCCACCAAACCCAAACATCCATGCTATCCGTCTGACCCAGATGAATTCACAGAAATAGTTGCTAGAACAATCGGGTCTCAGCAAACAAAAGAAAAAAATTCAGTCACAACCAACATTTTGCATGTTACAAAAACAACAGAAGGATCAAATGCAGTGATGCCCTGGGCACGGTGTCCTCAAAGCAAGTCACCTTCATTAATCCTATTCAGCATTTCAGTACTGAGCTGCAACTGAAATCCTACCGAAAAGCCACGGAGAGAGATCCGTGCAAAGAGATCTGTTTGTCACCTGCTGACGGGTGAAACCTAACCAGTATGCTACACAAACCCCTGGACTGTCTCTAGTGGGCCAGTATATCTCCCTCGGACAAAGTATTTACTGTTATTTATAGTGAGACCGGACTCGCACGGCTCCGCCGCCAACGGCGCGCAGGGAATCCCGCCTTCCCACTGCCCCAAGGGCCGCTGACTACGCTCACTGCTCCGCGGGGCAGCCGGGAGGGAGCCTGCCTGGGGTAGGCGGCGGCCACTGTCAGAAGTGAGGCGGCGAGCGGCGTTTGCAGGCAGGTGATCCGCGATCCGGCAGCTCAGGCAGCTCAACGGTCCCCGCCAGGCCCTACTCACGGCGGCCGCTGCCGCCTTCCCCTCCAGCCCTCAGCGCCTGGCTCCCGGGACGCGAGACCATTCCCAGCTCCTGCAGGGCCAGAGGGCCCTGCTCGCCCCGCGCAGTGACACTAGGCCACGGGCAGCCGCTCCTGCCCCGGGGTGCGGGAGACAGGCCTCTTACCTGAGCCCGTGGGAAGCTACCGGCGCAGCGCCCGTCTGTCCGTCACCCTGTGGGCCCGGCGGGCCACCTGTCACGCCGACTGTGTTACTCCAGCCCCAGCTCGGCCCCGTCCCGCTCCAGCTACTCCATAGCGACAGCGACGGCTCTGGGGGAGGGAGAAGGGCGGCCGAAGCGCGCCTCACTTCCGCCCCAAAGGGGCGGTG